>MCFK01007032.1:0-11214 GCA_003610855.1 Erysiphe neolycopersici | reverse complement strand
AATAACAAAATTTGTTATTGCCGAGTTTTGTTATGCAGTTAGTAATGAAAGACCCACGAAAACCACACCAAAATGTTCAGAATCATACTCTTATCACAACAACAACATCAATATTTTATTAAATTGGAATTTAAAACCTTCAAAAATTATCGCATTCTTAATGTTATCATATAGTACAATTTTTAGGAAAAAAAGTGGTTTAAAAATGTTATTTACAGGCCTTTCAGCTTATCGATCTGATATCCAGAAAACACTTCATTTAGTTTTTCCCGCTCTCACTCTCCAGAAATCTGATTTTTGATGAAAAAAATACTTAAATTAAGAATTTGATTCTACAGTGTCCCATCGAATTTTTAAGTAAATAAAAAATGTATTAAATAAAATGTTGGGCTTCAAAGCTCGTAAGAATGAACTTGGTGTGGTTTTTGTGGGGTTTTTTATTACTAACTGCGTAACAATTTTTTCTAGATAACAAATATGTTATTGAGGATAGGAACACTTGCTTTAAGAGGCCCTATTAGACAAAAATTTTGTTTCTTGGCCACGGAATATCGTGTTGCAATTCAGCGTACTTTTGCTGTGAAATACTGCTAATATGCCAATACCAACGAAGTAGTTGGTCGTTTTTACGTCTCTTGTTTGTTTGTTTGTCATTTATCGTCCAACAGTATAGGGTTAAGCCCACCGGGAAGAAGGGTGCCTACTTTTTCATACTTACAGGATGAGAGATATCAAAAGATCCACTCTTAGGTTAATATAAGAATTAAAGTTGCTAAACTGATGTTTACAGAACACAAAAATACTTTGGAGTCCCAGGTTTCAGGGAATCATTTCTTATAGGGTGTCTTGGACAGATATGATGGCGGTGAAGAATCTTGTATGCCTCATCCATTTGACAAGTTTAGATGCACCGTTGTAGGAATCAATAAAGTATTTTACTTCATCTGTGATGCATCGGGGAATTTTTGGTATCTTGAATATTGGTTCAGCGCAATGAAATATGTGAGTTGGGGATTTAGGAGTACCACAACTGCAGGTAGTTAGAGCACTTTCATAGTTAGAGCGTTCGTGGTAGAAGGTAAAGTCTCCATAAAAGTCTCTTGTTTACTGCCCTCGAGTTGATATTAGGGGAGAGGTGGCGTGCACGTATCACGACTTACAATTTCTCTCGATAATTTTTAAAAAAAAAAAAGAATATCAAGGGTAAGTTTTAATAATCCAAAAGAGGTATTATACTCTGATTGGTGAAATTCCCATTGACCACAATTAACCCTTGATGTGAATCACTAACCTTCAAATTCTTGATGATATCCTTAAGGCTTTATTTGTAATAAACATTCCAAATCTAACAGTAATCAAGCTACAAGCAAGCTTCTATCACTGCCTCAGAAGCATTTAATAATTTTCGGAAAATGCATCAAAGCCTACAAGGCCATACATAATAAAAGCCGACTTGACTAGCTGCAGCTTTTGTGTAATTGTAGAACTTGTCAATTGGAGAATTATGAATCAATTCTAGACACATGTCCCTTTCAAAGTCCCTATTTTAAGAGATAACACCAATATTATCTAACTTCAAGATCAAGTGATGGATTGATAGATTTTTCAAGCCTATGTCACAGCTTCATAGATAAGGCTCAGATCCTCTGAGCAATAGTTTATCCAGCGATGCCTTGATAACCTCTATTAATGTAATTTTCCAAGAGTCTTTAAAGAGAAGTTAACGCCTCTGAGGTGACACGTTAAGATGTCTATTGATTAATATTAGGCTTGGAACTTTATCTACATTTTGAGAATTCATTGCTGTACGATAATGATATTTAATGTAGGTTTTACCAGAAGAAAACCACGTGTGATTATGCTACACCATGACAGCTCAAGATCTCGTCGTACCTCGTCTTATCATTAACCCAACCGCAAAATTTCTGAGATATGATAGAGCGAGGTGAGGGGTAGCGTCTGGCATATGACATTCCCACAAATTTAAACTCGATATGTTTACACAGAAAAGACCATTTGATATCTAGTAAACATCGGAAAACCAACCAGCACGTTAATAAAAATGGCACTTAAATCCCCTTTAATCAAACTTAACTCTGGGTTTTCCATGCCACAAGTTGGCTTTGGACTTTGGAAAGTTAGTAACAATATATGTGCTGACACTGTTTATTCAGCTATAAAAGCGGGCTACCGACTATTTGATGGTGCAGCCGGTAGGGTTTAATTCTTTGTTGATAAAAAGGATTTATTCATTTAACAGAAATGCAGATTACGGCAATGAGAAAGAAGTCGGCGAAGGCGTTGCTCGTGCTATCAAGGACGGTTTAGTCAAGCGTGAAGACCTCTTCCTCGTATCTAAGTTATGGAATTCCTTTCATGATTACGAAAGAGTTGAACCAATTGCGCGCAAGCAGCTTGCTGATCTTCAAATTGATTACTTTGATTTATATATTGTGCACTTTCCAATCGCTCTGAAGTGGGTCGATCCAGAAGTACGCTACCCGCCTGGATTCTATTATGATGGTAAATCAGAATTACAACTTAGTAATGCGCCAATCCACGAAACGTGGAAGGCAATGGAGGATTTGGTTACTAAGGGTCTATCAAGAAGTATCGGAATCTCGAATTTCCAAGGCTCCCTTATTCTAGACTTACTACGTTACGCAAAAATCCGACCTGCAACTCTTCAAATAGAACACCACCCATACCTTTTACAATCAACCCTACTCCAGCTTGCCGAATCTGAAGGTATTGCTGTAACGGCATATTCATCTTTTGGTCCGCAGTCTTCTATCGAACTCGGGTCCCAGAAAGCTAAGGACACCCCGAGACTTTTTGATCATGAAACTATTACTACTCTAGCCACTAAATACAAAAAAACATCAGCTCAGATTCTCCTTCGCTGGGCAACCCAGCGGGGTATATCTGTTATTCCCAAGAGCAACAATCCCGATAGACTCAAAGAAAATTTGGATGTAACAGGTTTCAATATGGAAAATGATGATGTTGAAAGTATCAGCGCTTTGGACAGAAACTTGAGGTTCAATAATCCTACTGATGTAAGTGTATTTCGATACCATATATAACCTTAGAATTTTTCAACTAATCTTTGCATCAGTATCTTGGTACCTTACATATCTTCGCCTAAAGATTATTAGTTTTTGTTTGGTGCGAGTATTACATTGAGTTTTTGGAGAAATTAGAATACAATTTAGTTAGATACTCCCAGCGTGTGGCCCGAAAGGTAAATGCTTATAGTATCTTGTAGATGAACTTCATAGTTTCAATATACTTTTTAACTATGGTCCATTTATATAATTCGTTAAGATAAATGAATAAAAAATTGAAATATAAACTATGCTTACTATATAAATATCTCAGCATTTTGTAAAGCTACATTTATCTCAAAATTAGATAAGATTTTCATCATCTTTTTTTTTTAAATGAAAAAAAGAGAACACATTTCATTTCATTAACTAAACAATTCAAATCAAAACTTCTGTCACGTTTTTTGGTCTCCAAAACACCAAACACCAATACCTAATTTCTGGTAAAGTATGAATATAAATAAAAATTCCACATTTAAAGGAGTAAATCGGGGTAGCGTTTTGATGTGTTCCGGAAAGTATGATGAATCCAATTCTCAACAATGAAACAGCCTTTTCCCTCGTACTCCTTTCTTCCTCTTGTTCCCCTGTGGAGTAAAATTATAGTAGATACAAAGCTACACTCCAACGTTTACAATTCTGCACAGGAAAAACTCTGTGATCGATGTAAGGAGTAAGTTTGCTCAAGGACGCTGCAAGGTATTTGCATAGAAAATCCATTACCGTCAATACAAGGTGCCGAACTACCACTACATGACCGAATAGGTAGTCTTCTTGGATTATCTTCTACAACGCGATGAAATTCTGCCTTGAAATCTTTTAGATGCAGCTCGTCCCCATATCTGTTAGGAAGGAAGGTAGTAGGAATATTAGTACTGGAAGTAGTAGTATTCGTAGCGCTATTTGTAATATCAGGAAAGGAGTAAGGATATAGTATGGGACTTTGAACCCCAAGACTGTATGATTTTGTAGCTCCATGTTCACTACCACTACTAGTAGTCGCAGTAGTAGTGGTGGTAGCACTATTGGTAATATCAGGAAAGGAGTAAGGATATAGTATAGGACTTTGAACCCCAACACTGTATGATTTCGTAGCTCCATGTTCACTACTACTACTAGTAGTGGCAGTAGTAGTCCCTTCAACTGAAGGTGAGACAGGAGAAATCACATCATCGATACGTTGTTGTTGCTGTTGATGTCGCGGCGACTGATCTTCAAACATCGGGTACCCATGTATAATATTTGATGTATCATATTCATTTGATTTAATTTTAGAGACTGCTCCTCTGTTGTTAACATCCCTGTTATTACCCCCAAGGAATTGGCTAGCAATTTTAACGCCCGCAGTATTTCTAGTGTCGTCATAAATACTAACTTCATGACATAAAGAAGATGTGGCGTCAGGTGAGGTATCAGGTATAGTTCGAATCATAGGATTAACAAGGCGCGGGAGTACATCATTAACTTTGGCCAAGAGTAGAGGTAAAAATTGATGGTCACCATGCCGAAGTACAGCAAGTAGACCAATAATATCGTGGAGATAGTCTCGTGGCCCGAAACTTAGGGAATCTGAAGTTGAGGGTAGTAAAGAAAGAACATCGGTTAAGGAGCAAGCAATATCAAATAGTTTTTCAATCTGTGGAAGACAAAAATTATCATAAGTTAACAAGTTAAATAGTAATCCTATTTTTGAAGAAATCACTTACGAACCCAATACCATGGACGTCCATGCTTTTCGGGGAGAACTGTGAAGTTAAAGATACAAGATCACGCGAAATATCCACTGGATATTGAAAGGTCATACTAGGATCTGTGTTCGTTGACGAGAGACAACCATTCTGCATACTAAGCTGCCAAACCATGGTTCGGAGCCATTGTTGACTGGTGCGAAGATCGGCATTTTGAGTTTCTGTGGAGTTAAGATACGATGGTAGCACATTAATTAGATCCTTTTGTAACCCAGCCAAGTAATTCTGAGAGCACTCTGTACGTGTTTTATTCCACAAGGTAACTAGTTTCTCATCGAAAGGACGGAATAGATTCACGAGATCAATAAAACCATTTAAATGACATGCTTGAGTGTCGCTTGGATCGTCATTTTGTGTCGGAGGGCTAATAGTTGCTTGTAGTGATAATGGTCGATTTCGCTGAAACGCGTAGGCCCTATCAACCGGTCAGGGGAAGTGTGGTCGCATTTGATGAAAAAAATGCGATAATGATAAGGAAACTTAATTTACCTTTCAGTCACAAATAGCAACCAAAATAATCTCCTTCGCCTTGAAGCATCTATTGCATCAAATTTTAAATATGTTTCTTCTTTTTGTAGCCCATTCACATGCGCTAATGTTGTCGCCTCACGTAAATGAAACCATGCTTTATTGTGAAGATCGAGGCCAAAATAGCAACCGAACAAAAAGAAGCTGGTTACAAGACTATTTAATGTTGGGGCCTCAAGATAATCATAACCTCTCCTAATTCGTAATGTCTCTTGTAATAATATATTCCCAGACACAAGGTTCGCTCCGGGTAAACATTTAAGGTCTAGCGGATTTCCTGGGATTCCTATACCCGGCTGTATCATCATAAACGCACAAAGTGAAGTCAAAAGACAATAAGTATCAATATTATGATCTGCGAAAAGAATTTGTTGTTCCAATCTCCCCCGGTGTAATATGGGGAGGGAAGGATACATGTTGTTAAAGAAGAAGTCGATACATTCTTTGATTATTTCAGTGCTTAGTAACCCTTGAGTAGGGGCTAGTGGTGGACTGTAAGGTGGAGAAGAGATACCATTTATTCGATTCGTAACTTTTGAAGAAAGATTAGATTGTCGCTGGTTTTCTCGTAGCTCACTTATAACCTTCGCCCGCGAGCCTTTAGGTCCTTTTTTTTGTGGTATAGCATTATATGTGCAGCATAGTTTGGCTGAATAGCAGTTGCGGCACGGGTTGATTCCATCACACTTCACCTTGCGGCGATGACAGGCGTCGCATGCACGCTTGATGGATGTTGACATTGGAATTTAATGTGAGCACGATCAGTCGACAGGAGTATATTGGATTATTTGTCGATTCTCGAATATTGTTTTCGCTGTAAGATTGATGGTGGGGTTGGGAGCTCCTACGCCGCGCACGCAAATGATCCAGTTTAGGGCTGAAAACTTCTGTATGAGAGCTTTAAGATCCTGGAAATAGGAGTTAGTCAGGCACACAGGAGGATGTAGTCTTACATAAGGGAGAGAGAAAAATCAAATTTTTTGTTAGAAATGCTGCTACTGTTGGCGCTGTTCCCATCACCAGATCAAAAGTGTGAGTGGATATCGATTGGTTATCGTCTTTCTTTCTTTTACAGAACGTTGTAGCCAAGCTTGATTTTCTCATTGCAAGAGCTATAACTTGTTATCCATGTCTCCCCCGCTTTTTGTTTTTGCTGTAGGCTCAATCATTAATTCGGTTTGTGATATGCATGTAAGTGTATCTCAATTGGCAAATAAATAACTCGCTTGATCTTGCATCATAATACGAGTCAGATTCCTGGGATTGCCTAAAACTAAAAAGTTTCTAGAGACTACGGACTAAAGCTACTGATAAATTCTTCTTTCATTCGATCTAAATATTGCTGTACTAACTTACTCGTAAATCCTATTCTCAAATTTTGAAGAATCAAAAAACTGCGCGGTTATTGTCTTGCCATTAAATATCCGTCCTTCCAATGCGTTGACCGCCTGTCAAAGTTAGCGAAAAAAATCATCCATATCATACTATCACTTACTCTCAATGCAGAAAGTTGACTAGTGAATTTCACGAATACTAGAGCAATTGCGCCTGTTCTATGAATATATACTCTTTCTACTCGGCCATATTTTTCACTGCACTCATCTCCTATTTCTTGCATAAGATCTCCACCTCCACCACGTTCAACTTCTTCGTCTAAGTCTGTTTCATCAACCATACCATTTAATAGTATAACCTCGGAAATTGATCCAAATTTACCTATATCTTGATCTTTTACTTGGGTACTACCCTGTTTTCCCCCGATTATTTTACCTCTATTTCCTGCATCTCTAAACCCTCCTCCTTCAGCATCTGACTTTTTCTTCCGCTTCTCAAGCTTTACTTGAAGCGGATTTATTATTCCTGACTCCTCAGCTCCCAGCCCTTTTCCCTTACTCCAGCCATATTTTGACATTAGTCGTTCAGCAAATTTTTTTTGCCCTGGTCGCCTTGATTTCGGCGCATCTTCATCATTATTGGGGATCTCTTTTTCTTCGTCATTGATGGTATTATTCTCAATGTCTTTATCAGGTTCAATACAATTATCAATATCAGGAGGCACTGTATAATGAATAGGCGCTCTAGTAATTGAACTCGATGAAATGGCCGAAGGATGCTTGGAATCTTCTACATGATTTGAAGGTGAAGGGGGTGCACTAGGTGATTTCTGATGAGTAACGTTGGATAGTTTGGGTGAACCATCTATTGGAGGAGGAGCAAAATTATAGTTTGAGGGTGGAGCATACGCGTCTATGTTCTGTTAATTATGATAAGTTGTCAAAGATATATTGCTTACGGCCAATATTTTCCTCCTCGCTATCACTACGATTCAAAAATCGCTTCGCTTCACGATGAGCATATAATCGGTCTTTCCATTCTCGTATCTCTCGTAATTTTTCATCACTATTCTGGTACTCCTCAAAATTATTTGGTCGATTAGGGTCGTAAATGTCGTCCCAATCTTGCATCAAAATGTTTTCCTTGTTCTTTTTCTTTTTTCTTCTCCCACCACGTTGTCTTTTTTCTGTATTATAATATGCATCTTCGTCCCTATCATTTGTCCAGTCTGCCAGAGAGGACTTCACTATTTTTGTAGTATTTGTTATTGAAGCTGATGGTATAGCTTGGGAGGTGAAGTTCCCTGATACCCGGCTTTCTAGAGAGCTATTTTTAGTGATAGAGGGCTTAGGCTTAGGTTTCTGTGTAAGATGTGGTCTCTTAGTTGGTTGAAATCGTAGTGCAGCTATTCCGGGTGAGCGTTAGATTCAACAGCTTTGAAGTACAGATCGGATACCAGGATCTATTAGAGGCTTCTTTGACTCTGAGGAAGTCTGAGGGGATTTAAATGTAATTGGGCCTTTGGAGATAACTTCGGGAGCCACATTGGTATCAGAATCTAGAAGATTGGCGTAAAGCGATAGACCACCTCGTGTTGTTGACCCAGACATTTTTCCACATCAATTGCAATGTGCTGTGCTTCTTCGTGGGGGAAGGGGCGAGAAAAAAGAAAACGCCCCCCTTGACGCCTTAGTTGCTTCTTTTTTTTGTAAGCAGGGATTACTAGTAAGCTAGGATTTTCATGTTTATACATATCCAATTTAATTTGCGTCCCTTGTCTACTGTGCTCATATATCACTCCAGCCCATTGTTAAAGACTTTAAAGTACATGATGATTTCCACAAAGTATAAAGGGTTCTCCCTTAGCGGCTCTACAGATCACATTTCATCTTTGATGTTGAGATGTGGTCGCAATTATATGCTATACTTCAGATTCTTGCTCTATGTCAAGCAGCAATAACACATGAGCCAGCTTCCAAAATTGGCTGGATACCTTCATTTACGAACCTAGTTGCGTTTGGGGATAGCTATACCGATGAGTCTCGACTTTCTTATTTCATAACTCATGGGGGAGAAGCGCCGCCAACTGGATACCTACCTCCTTCAAGTACTTCGACGGCAGGTGGTGGAGTAACTTGGGCACGATTTGTTTCGATAAATACTGGTGCCAGACTTTATAACTATGCTGTCTCAGGAGCCGTCTGCGACAACAAAATCATTTATCGTTATGTTCCTGCTATCAATGGACCATTCCCAGATGTAGTCTATGAGGTTAACGCCTTTGTGGCAGACTCAAAGTACAGTGATCCTTCGACAAAGACACCCACTTACCCTAATCGTTTTGAAAATAATACGGTTTATTCAATCTGGATAGGAACCAATGACATGGGAGTTTCTGGGTTTCTGACAGATAGTAATTTAGGGGGAAGCACCCTAGCATCTTTTACAGATTGTATATTTGATAAATTTGATCAAATCTACGCTACA
Source organism: Erysiphe neolycopersici (assembly GCA_003610855.1). Lineage (NCBI taxonomy): Eukaryota > Fungi > Ascomycota > Leotiomycetes > Helotiales > Erysiphaceae > Erysiphe > Erysiphe neolycopersici. The sequence continues at coordinate 2,009 of MCFK01007032.1, read as the reverse complement.
GGAGGCCGATATTTTGTGTTAATGAATTTAGCTCCCTTACAACTTTCACCCTTATATGGAATTCCTGGAGCCGGGGGCTTATCAAAAAGCAGTTACTGGGCAGATAAGGTATATATTTCTCAAGCTCTTTAGGATTACGATAGATTAAGGGTTAACTTAACAACTATAGCCAGGTAATGCCACTGAAATCAGCAGTAAGATGAGAGAATATACCAAGACAGTGAACGCTCTCTTTGATTACCGCGTCCCTTATGAAAATTTAGTAGCCAAACGATATCCAGGTGCTTCATTTGCTATATTTGATACAAATGCTCTTATTACCGACATCTATAACAATCCTAACGATTATCTTACACCACCCGCAAATTCTACCGATCAATATTTTAGGTGTGAACCAGTACTTGGTGGAAGTTGTACAAAAAAGCCAGAAGGTTTAGATCACTACTTGTGGTTTGATGAGTTGCATCCAAGTGAAAAAACCGACGAGGTCATAGCAGGCGAATTTTCAAAAGTTGTGAAGGGAACAAGTAAATATGCCAAGTACTGGAAATCATAGTACATTTTGGCTTGTATATATTAAATAATTTGTAAATTTATAGTTATAATCTAATCTAATACATATTTTGGTAATTTTTAGTTGAACTTGCCGGGGCACACACTTTTTGTGTATGATTCTTATCTACAGCATTTACTATGGTTCAATATCACCAGAATGTTTAAGTAGGTTTCATAAATACGTGCAAAGTTGAGTCTGGGTAATGATAGAGGTATTGTTTACATTTTTTTAATGCTTTCTACAGCTTTCTTTAATTTAGCGATTACCTCACCTGGGTCCTTGGCCCCAAATACAGCACTTCCAGCTACAATGACATTCGCACCAGCTTGAGCCGCCTGATCAATAGTCGCCGGCCCCAAGCCACCATCTACCTCAATGTTCAAATTAGGATATCTTTTCCTTAGCTCCTGCACTTTTGGTAGCTCAGATGCCATAAACTTTTGCCCACCAAAACCTGGGTGAACAGTCATGACTAAAACCATCTGAGAACAGATAACTATTAGTGAACTTTATTTGAATCTATGGCTTACGAAGAAAATGGGCCTAAACTTCTGCTTACATCTGGAACCTCTCTAAGATCTTTACTCTCTAAGATATCCCATAAAACATCGACCGGGGTGTCGGGCTTGATGGCAATTCCTGCTAACAGACCACATTCGTGAATGTATCTTATCAAGTCTCTAGGACTAGTTTTCTCATTACTACTAGCTTCCGGGCTTTCAGCTGCTGTACTATTGATAGCAGCCTCATAGTGGAAGCAATATAGATCACAGCCCGCATTGCGAAACTCTTTGACCCATTTCTTGGGCTATTAGAGAAAATATTTTTTTTAGAAAATTAGCTTTTCAAAACACGAGTGTGTTATTGCCCATAATCGGGTTCATAAAGTGGTAGTAATTAATTTAAGCAAGTCTTCGTGGAGAAATCTTGAAACGTACCTCTGCAATCATCATGTGGCAATCAAATGTGCCAACCCCATGCTTCACCTGGGGCTTAGCAACATGGCTCCGAATCTTCGTCACCACTGGCGCACCAAATGTAATATTGGGCACAAAGTGTCCGTCCATAATATCTATATGCAGCCAAGAGCTTCCACAATCCATCATTCTGCGACATTCTGCACCGAGGTCTGCAAAATCTGCTGAGAGAATTGATGGCGCTATTATGGCGGGCGGTGACATTGTAAATTGTAAAGTGTAGAACTTACGTCGATCTCTTGCCGTCTTAATGTACGTGCTTATAAGTTAAGTCATCTGATCTTCATCCAATCCACACAGTAATCTGAAAATCACGTGAAAATTTAATACTTCAGCTCAGCCAACCCTACTCAGGCATTGAAGTTAGCGGCAAGACGTCGTTCTAAGTCACTAGTCACCGCATTAGTTTTCTCGTTAAGTTTTCTATTCTTCTCTGGTTTTAGAAAGTCGGAGGCTTCAGACTTCTAGAGCAGTAA
>MCFK01007020.1:0-12799 GCA_003610855.1 Erysiphe neolycopersici | reverse complement strand
TTATTTCCATTTAGATCAAACAATTTAATTTCCTAAAAATTAATCTATATGATAATAATATAAATGTGATACTTGTCTAATTTTTCAAATTCTAATTTGAGCAAAAACTGAACGTGAAATTGGGCTTCAAAGTTGGAGAAGATGGAAAATGGAAATATGGTGATATTGTTGGGGTTTTTGATTACCTAAGCCTAACAAATTTCAGCAATACCAAATTTGGTATTGATGATAAGAAGGAACACTAGCTTTAAGTCTGAACCTCCCTAATATTTATTAATGTTCGACTGCTCCAACTACTTTTCCGAACTTTTTTATCAGTTACTCCTGATGATGGTGGTAGCATGCTACTTTCGATCAGCATGACTCTTACTCTACTTGGAATAATTCCGTTTGCAACTTCTGAAACTCCATTTTACTACTGTTTATCTGTTACAGAAAGATTCGTCCGGGGTCCGTGTTGAAGAAAGAAAAATACCCTCTCATGCGATAACATTTAGAGCCTTCGTCACCGAGAACTAGGCGGACAAATCTGTTGTACTGGTTGCGTTACAATTTAATTTACTTAACTTGTCTTAGATAAATCTATGCGATGCACAAGTTACGTATGATAAACAGTATTTAGTTTGTGTTTTGATACCTCTCTAAGCAAGCGGCAACTTATACGGAGTCTGAATAAGTGTAGTTGTGACATTTTAGCACCTCTTTGATTCTGTTAATTTATCCGTTCCTTTGTTCGCATTCTTTCCTGCTCCTCTGGATGCAAGTTCAAGACGGTTTAAATCATACTTTATTTTTATGGCGATTTCTGCAAAGCTTACATCATTCATTTGACATAGATCAATTTATCTTAATTCGTTCTTACTAATCATAAATAGTACACTTGCACAGTCGGGTAGAATCTTATGATAATTTTACAAAAGAGTGTTGTTTTGGTTGCCTTCCTAATGCGTATATTGTGCAGCATTGTTTACGCTAGAAATCTATCGAAATACTCTTTAACAGAAGTAATTTTATTTGCTGTAAGTTCTTAGACAACAAACTTTTATGGAGCTGAAGCCTATAGTTTATGTGTTCTTGCTATCGAGCATTAGAGTTTTCAGACGGGTAAGTAATTGTCAAAAGAGTCTAGCTGCAGACTGTTTAGGAGTCTACTTATGTGATCTTTTTGGTATTTATCACACCCCGAGACCACAAATAGAGGGCCAGTTTATTTTTAGCCAACAGATATTTACATATCTCATCCAACTGGCTTTCTTCTCGTTGAGACATAGGCTGTAGCATTTTTACCAGCAGGAATTCCATGCAAAATGTGGAATATATGGCCCAATCATTTCCTTTTTCGGGAGTGTAACTTGTGAGTCTGCTTTCCATCTTAAGAATTTGACGCATGGGGTGAGGGTCACATAGTATAGTACTCTTAACCTTTTACCATTGTAGCAATCTTAAGCCGTAGTGTAAATTTATTATCTGGTAGCCCTTTATTTCATGCCGTCTAGCACTATTTTTCGATGCAAGAAGGAAGCCTCCGAGCTCATCGATACTGATTTCAAGTATTGTGTAATATTTGATGCTGTTGAATGATTTATTTTGGCTTGCGATTATGTTATAGATTGGATTTTATAACGGATGAATGCCTTATGGCGCAATTCAAGTGATAAATTCGCATTAATATTATCCCGAAACCACCACGGTAAAAAGTTCGGGAGACAACGGAGAATGACCCAGGTAAACATCGCAAGTAATACAAACTAACAAGAAACATGGGCGATGGTATTGGCTCCATATGTCTGACACCATAGGCAACTTATATATCATTTTTTCATTTCAAAAAGTTCAATAGAATAATGTTACACCTACCAAATCTTGCACCTCCCGATGTAAGCAACAAACCTGATACTATTTTTTCTCCCTACATTCATCAAAATTTACCATAAAGAAATTACTTTAGTGTTACACACTTTGGTATACATCTGCCAGCTCTCCCAATCCACGGATAATCAGAGACCACGATGATCAAGATTTTTCACAAACACAAATCCAAAATCAGCAACGAAACCAAAACACATTTTATCGAAGTCCTCTTACCAATTTGCGACTTGACGAAGAATCTATTCGAAATCGGAAGAAAAATATAACGGATTATGGTGCTGGTTGGCTCAAACCACCGGGAGTCTCTAAATCACTTCAACAGATGCGTGAAGATGAACGTGAGATAAGAGAACACGAAGAAACTCTAAGACGAGAACGACTTGCACAAGAGCTTGCGCAAGCAGGTGCCGAAGCCGAACTGGATAGCTTGTTACAAGGAGAAGATGGAGATATAATGGAGGAAATGGTGGATCTCGATGATGATATCCCTGAGGCCAATAGTTCGGAATTCGACTCAAATGATGAAGTCGATTTTGGAGATGAAGGCACTGCTCATACTGAGATATCTGGAGTCACAACACATGCTAGTAACAACAATAATGTTACTCTACATTCCCAAGATGACCTGTATCGTCGAGAAATACTGGTGCATGATCGTCTAATACGTGATGATAGTAGTACTATCGATGAAAAAGACCTATCTGGTATGTTGCAAGAAGAGGATCTTTTTCATGAGCATCAGGGATCAGAGATGACCAATTTAGATATGGGAATGAACCAGGATATGGATCTTGATGACGAGATTCCAGAGGGAGATGCCTACGAACATACTGATATTGATGAAGAAATCAGTAGCAGTGAGGAAGATGATGAGGATAGTAGCTTTCAAATCAGTGCAGTGGGAATGGAATCAAGATAAGTATCTACGTATTTTGAAGCTTAGAGGAGCTGGATAGTTGTTTCTAAAAAAATAAAAACCACAAAAATTCAGTCTTGTATTACTATATTATTAACTATTTCAGTCTTGGCTGTCAAAAAATAATGCTACTTCATTGTAACAACAGATATATTACTCTGCCGTTCCACAAAGCTATTCATATTTACCACATGTTAACGCTACTATCACAAAAAAACGCCGAGACATGAGTAGGTATTGTCAATTTGACGATAGATATGTATTCGATAATTAATCTTCTTTCTTAGAAGACTTCATGTAAATTTTTTTTTTTTTTTAATCTTCACTCTTGAATGAATTGAGGTAGGTAGGTGGGTAGATAGATAGGTAGATTGTACCTAATCATCGTTACAGAGTTCTCTATTGGAGTGAGAGGAATCAGTTGAAGGACTTCTATTTTTATGTGGGCTTTTCTTTTTTTTTCTATTTTTTAATTTTTCAACCGTCACGTTTAGGTGTTCCTATTTTATTTATTAACATTAAGAGTCCAAACAGCTAGTTAATTATATAATTATTTAAAAATATAATATTGTACAAATAAGCAGAAATATGTGACGATGATCAAGTCATTTGTTTTGTTTTTATAAATTACTTGACTATGGAACCCCCAAAAAGTGATAATTCCTTTACACGATATAACAAGATCAAAGTTTACACTGTTCAAGACAATAATCTATACAGTTTGATATTTTATGATCCCTAAACATTCGGGAGAGAAAAATCTCATTAGATAACGTTAGCCCACATAGTCCAGAACAATTCCTGTTCACACCCCTATTATTATATATAGTATATCCCAAAACGCCACTAATAGTACAGATCTTGCTCAATAAATCTGCAAGATTACAGCATCATAATCTGCCAATAAAGTTGGCATAATCAATGCTGTCTTCGGTTCACTTTATGTATTGCCACACGTCATCTCAATTTTAGAAATCCTTTATATCCGATGACAATACACATTTTTTTCTGTGTACTAGACACCCTTACTTAACCCACCAGAATAGCAGTATCACCGCCACAAAGAATGCCAGCCATACTTTCCAGCCCACTCCAGTTTTCTGTGCCATAACCAGCATACGTGACATAGTCCCTCGTAATCGTACGCGTGTACTTTCAAATCTCTCATTCATCATATCTGCAAGTGCAGAACTTTCGCGGATCTCGTCACCTATAGCGACGGTCATACTTTTTAGTAGGCGTACTTTCCCAAGTATGCCTTCGACTTCGGAGTCATTTTGAGACTCGAGAGAAGAGAGTATGGCATTTGAGTATTGGCCGCTTAATATCAGTCAAAGTCAGCTCTCATTGCACTTTTGAAAGAATTCTGAATTGTTAGGCATAACTCTTTTTCATGTTACTCTGATGCTGGCCTGGAATTACTCTACTCTAGATTGATAAGAGAAAAGGGGCTCTTAACCAATTTCACATGGTGTAAAATCAAAATTCAAAGAATACGTACCGTTGATTAGGCGTTGCTGCTCTAAATCCATGTAAGTTGGCTCGATCTTTTCCTTCTGACCAAGTATTTATTTTATTTTCTTTGTAGCCAAAATCGTACTTATCATTTTGACCGTATCGAGCGCCTACTCCATATCCACCCGAAGGAATTGGACTTTTCCGAGCTTTTTTATCTGGTACTCCTGATGTTGGTTGATAGTTTTCGAAGAGGGCATTACGAGGGTCGGAACGTTGATAAAGGCTGGGGTTCCCGAATCTAGATAAATTAATTTGTTAGTATTTGCTTTCAAGTCAAAGTGCAAGATCATTAGAATGAATATGTTTCATGGTACCGTATGCAACTGAGTTTGTTAGTAAGTCAATAGCAATGCCATTACTAACAACTAGCGATGATGTACAATAAGCGCAGACTGTGCAAATTGGATTTCTTAGAAGTAATGATGTATTTGTAGCTATGACTGTCTATGAGGTATAATAAAAGTTTATGAGTGATGGGAACAAGTATGCAACTCGGGGCTGGTTAGGGCAACACGTTTTTTTGACCGAATTTCGATCACAAGTAACTCTAGACATACCTTGAGGACATTATATGACTTGATCGGAATTTAAGCAGGCAAAGGAACGGCAAATGAGTGGTTCCAAAAGCTTAAGTTTATAGCTTGTAAAACGCGAGGCTAAGATATATTTACCATTACTCTAGCCTGATATTTTTTGCTATCGAGTCAAGAAACTTTAAAATGATCCTATTTGATACAAAATTGTTGTAGAAAGACATTGTGTCATTTTGAAGAAAATAGAGGAAAAAGTACATAAAAAGAAGCTGATAATTGCGCATTATATTCAACGCACTTCCCTGAAAAGAAGTATAATACATCACGTGCCGTTACAAGAATATTCTTCGGAAATAGATGTAGTCCTGACACGAATCCGGTTACAACTTTTGTGAGAGATAACCTACTGTTCAGGGCATATCTTCGCGGAATGTTAAGTCGTATCTTGGCCCATGAAGAGTATTTAGGGACATGACCACACTTTATTCTTTCATCTCCTCATCTTCTATCATCTCAAAATCGTCATCCTCTTCATCTTCGTCTTCGTCATCAGGGCCCAACTCTTTTGCCGCTTCTACGAAGTCGATATTGCGACCGCGGGTGCGGCGATTACCATTAATTATATTTTCAAGACTAATCTCTTCAAGGGCGTCCTCATCTAGATATTTAGACAAGGTAGTTGGCAACTTATTACTCGTTAGAATTTTTGTTTACATCACGTACCAATAACATCAACGCCACCCTGTTATTTTTATTAGCTCCACTATGTGAAAAGACCGGACTTGAATAAGATTCATACCTCCGCAGCTTCGTCTTCACTAGAACTATCGTCTTCGTCCATAGAGATATCGTGGGTCGTTGACTCATTAGAAATGCCTTTACCCTTATCATGCGTGGGGGTTTCTGCGGTCGCTCCGACGGATGCATTGATGGGGACATTTGCTATTTGTTTTCCATCTTGGGATATCGGCGTTTCTTCGCTTTTCGCTGATTGTTCGGACATTTTCTCTAATGCGTAAATCAATGCTTGAATCAATATAAATAATTGTTATTTTCGAACGCAATTAACCTTGGTTGATTACTGATTATTTATATTTACATCGAACGAATTGTTTAAATAAAAATATGAACGTGATGAGTCACCTGACTGACATGTATCCAACAAACGATGAGTTCATTTCCGAATAAAAACAATCAATATCCCATTGCAATCAAACCTCTCCATATATATATATAACATCTGGAGTCTAACCTATTTTATATACACTGATTAGCTTATAGCTCGACATTGGTCAACCAGCGTGTACTATTTTTCTCAGACGCGTATTCGTACTCCAATGTCCAATTTTGACTGTTTTTAATTCCCCAGCAACTGATTTATAGAGCGATTGAATGGTCAAAAATCAGCCAATCAGCTTTTAATGATAATTACTCATAAGCACAACCAGTGCGGGCAGTTATTCAAGAAATTTAATCTCTGTGCACCTACCCTTTTGCTATTTGTACATCCACCTCTGGAACATCCATTTAATTGGTTTAATTTGGGGTAGGAGCCAATCAAATAAATATTGGGATGGGGGCGTACATAGAGCAGTTCCCTTGCAGATTTATTCTGTAATTGCCGAATGACTGGAAAAAGTGTCACTTAATAATGTTTCAATTACTCTGCCAGCTGACCACATACTTTATTTTCTTCAGCTGGCGTAGCTATTCTGATGTTGTCTGTCTGACTCGATCTCGTATTGATGAGTGCTCGTTATAGATCCGAGATGTCTTAGAGGTTGGTTCTTGAACTCGAGGATCTAGTATTAATTGATACAAAATATGAATGAATTTTTCTATCGAAAATCAATCAATTCTTAATTATCTCTCCAATTGATTTGATTCTTAGTATAATGGCTCGATTGAAGCCCTTAACATGGGTACCCCTGAAATATCATGTACTCTGTGCGTAATATTTGCCCCAATTAGCATAATTAGTTTCTAGTCGCTCTAGCAGATATTCTATTACAGGGGTATGATCTTTACTGTCTAGCGATTCTAATTAATTGGCTTGATCTTGGGTTAGCACCAATCAGAATCGCTAATTCTGATTTTAGCATCCTTGAATAAAAAAATAGCAATTGTATTTGAAAATATGTCCTATTATCATCCAAATTAATTACTATTTACATGAGAGAAAACATGTATTCTTGATCAGGCAAATGGATCACGTCCCATTGCAAGTTAAACACGTGATATACTCGCTTTGCCCCAAATCCAGTCTCTCAACAAATGGTGAAAATGGAGCTGCCATTGACCATTAAGTCAGCTGATGGGATTAAGAATATCAGACAGATGAGATCGATATTGATGACGAGAATAGCTATTTCGAGACAGGCAATGTATATGTCTTGATGAAATAGCTACAAATTAACAAGGTCAAAGACCAACAAATAGTATTGTTGACACGTATTTTATGCCAATAGATAAAATATGGTTGGTGATGGTTTTTTATTGTATTTCTCAGTCTATGACTATATGAGCTAGCTTGTCTCTGGCCCGGGCCATCCACCTTTGACAGTGTTCCTACTCACTTTATTATGAACCTAATATCACTGGTAAAATTAACTCAATTTAACTCATAGAATTCCACCTGCTATTCAGCTGAAACCTTCCACTCAGAAATAAATATAAAGAGTGGCCATGGAATCTCTTTAAGATTGTCGTTAAGTTTCTTATATAGAGAGAAGACGTTGGAAGGTCCTGAATTGGTGTTCTAACTTTTTTTTTGCCTTTTTATTATTGAGGGAATTTTCTCTTCAAAAACATTTATTTTTGAGGTTTCTTGGTAGTAGAATTTAAATACGTAAATTGTAAATATCAATAATTCAATATCTTTGTTACAGGTTGTCTATGGATTCGACAGTAACTTTAGCATAGCAAAATCTTAGACTGCATGTAGCTTAACCTAACCTATGTGGAGATACTCTATAATTCAGCGCCAAACCGAAAGACTACAACATGAATACTTAACAGGAAATACAACATGTCTTGAGGTAAAAAGTGAAAACAGGTCAAATTTAGGGGCTGGAGAATATGAGATGCATAAGGTGGCTCAAATATCGCGTGTACCTAGTTATTTTTGCATTCCCATAAAAATTCATTGTTTTTATGAATTTCATGTCCATCAAGGAGTAAAAGTCTTTGACGTGAGAGCACTGAAGTTGATGTCTTGAATAAATAATTCTCGAAGCCATTTTATTCTGATTTAATTGCTAGTGCATCCACTCAAAGCTTTCGTATTAACGAAATCGAGAGTTTTCTTTTCAAACCATGAGCTTGGTTGGTCCTCATCTCTGAAGATAACTAGTGGACGGATTTTTGTCCCGTTCATTGATACTAACTCAATGTAATTTAAAAAAATTACGTGGTTTGATTAGTTGAGAAATAATGGTAAAGGCAAAAATTTCATTACGCAGGGTAATTTCAATTGGCGGCTGATTTTGTAATTAGGCGTTGAGGTAGAATGAAATGGCAGTGGCTATCTTCGGGGTTGTTATCTTCAGAAAAATCATTATTTGCTGTGAATTTTGGGCAGATTTCGTTGAGAAAGTTGGTTTCTCTTATCCACTTAATTAATTCGGGAGCACCCTAGTATATGCCAGAATAGAACTGACCTTTTTCTGTCGTTCTTCATGGGAGCCTAGGGAGCTGTTGGATGGGTAGAATTATTGTGACACGGTTTGACCGTATTCTATCTAGGCTTAGGCGTAAACCTAAGCAAAATTCGTTGTTATAACAACTCATATTAGCCACATTGTATTGTTTACATAATTATGTAAACAAAACCACCCGGGTTACAATAAGGACGGGGATAAGGATCTTTCATGTATATATTTATCGTCAATTGTAACATTTCATAGTTTCTTTCATTATACGAAATTAATAACATAGAATTTTTACAAAAAACTTTGTTCCATCACATATCGAGAATAAATGTACATGCCATTTGAATATTAAAGTTCTATCGAAATAGATCCAAAGCCATCTAGTGTAAGACCGTGAGTTAATTTCTGTCACTGTCATATGCTCGAGGGATGTGGTAGGGGCTGTAAGTGAAGATTCGTCGGCTCTATGACGATAAAAATGTTGGAGCTTTGACTTTTCTGGGTCAAAGATTGGCTGTAAATGAAGCGTAAATGAAGTGTTACTGAAACAAGCTCAGAATCAAATCAATAAGTCACATGTGCTGACTCTTAATCAGGTAAAGCGTAAATTGACAAGATAATGGTAGAGCTGAAGAAGCCGAGCTGCTTGCTGATTTTATATAATTACACCCTCTAAATTCTAAAACGCCCTTTACCAGTGGAGAACGATAACAAGCTTTGTTAGCTGCATATAACTAATGCAGGCTGGGCGACATAGAGTATGATAGTAGGTACTTGGACGTACAAATAATAGAAAAGAGCTGTTTAAATCCCATTATTTCCGCGGGTCGAATTTCGAATGAGCTAGGTTTAGGGAGTGTTCTTTAGATATATATACTTCAGCTAGCCTCATAAATTTCAAAAAAGAGTTGCTGTGAAAGGCGGGCAGTTTGTATCTTGAGGATTCCAAAACTTTTTGAAAAGATCTTGAGATGTTGCGACTAACTGCATAAAAGCAAAAAATTAAGAAACTTTTTTTCTTCTTGTGTAGCTTCACTAGTGTATGTTGGGTGTATTGGTTCTTTATCCGTAGGTTGTGTTCCGAACAAAAGGAAATATGAGCTATACCCAGATGGTGCGACTCTTTAATTAAAAATTGTAACAGTATTAGTTAGGTGTTTGGTTAATTAATGCTCCTGTGTGTTATCTAAAATTGCTAGGGCCAAAATTTTTTGAGGACACCGTTTGCTTGCTACACCGCACCATTAGATTTGACTCTAGTTGCAGACGTACATGAAATTGTTGGAAATTCTTTGCGTCTATTCCACTAAAGCAGCCTACATTGTCATTTATTAGCTGATTTGGGGTACCGAAGGTCCGCATAATATAAAAGAGAAGTGGGACAGTGCTGGAGAAATCTGCTCTAGCAATAAATCGTGGTTCGAACCATCCAGTAGTGAATTCAACTGCATTAATGATTATTTGGACCTGACTTGTGTATGATAAGCCCCCCAGCGTGTGAGGGGTAAAGCTGGCTGTATGGGTATCAAATTTCTTAGATTAGGATATGGAGGCTTTGTCAGTTAGCCCGATCGATACTTGCGAAATGCTTCGTGAACTACTAGTATCAGTTCTGAGTGCTAGCATCTATTGTTAATTTGGCGTATTGATGTGCCTGTTAAGCCATGTCCTAGATTCGTGTGTGCTTGTCTTCCGATTTTAATCAACTCTTCATATTCTACATCTTCAAGAAATATTGCAGCTCCTTGAAGGCCTGGCATGTCACCAATATTGCTAGATATATTGATTATAATTCGATGAAGTTTATTTTTGTACATGTCCAAATTCTTGTGGACCCAGCTTCGTTTTAATTTTGGGGGAGTTCTTAATTTTGATTTTGATTTAGAAACTTGATAAAGCACTTAAGGGTGGTAGATCAATACCAGGCACATATGATTCCACAAGAGCTGGCAGCATCGGTGTTCTATTGATACTAGTAATTATGGTTAGCACAGCTCATGATGTATGGAAGGTGAGATGTAAATTTTTTCATGTACTTATCCTCTCCTTTATATCATGTCTTTTCTTGAGTGTTAATCTCACCATAAGAATGTTAGGCGTGTATTCTCTTAGAATTTATTGATGGAATGTGAAAACCGTTTTATTTCCACCGAGACATTGAGAGAGAAATAGGAGAAACTAATCTTAATATATTCGTTGTAATAAAAAACGAAATATAAATACTTAGGAATGTTTTAATTTGCTCATATTTGCCAGAAACTGTTCTCCTCAGACCCTTTTGTGTTAAATACAATTAGGGTTATCTTAATTTATTCTTCATACCGTTCTAATAAACCTACATTCCATTCCTGATATTTTTGAGAACAAGCTGGTAACAAGACCGAGCTACTAGTCAAGGCATCTTCTATTTCAGAAATGACATATGATGGTATAAATACTTCTTCTATTCCTATATTATCACGTATACTATTTGCATCGTTCCCAGAAACTAATTTCCAAAATACCTTTATCGCAGGCTGACCATAAGGGGGCGAAGATCTACTTACACTAGGAACGTTGAATCTAGAACTAGAGAATCTCAGAGATGCTCCGAAAATCCAAAGTAAAATTTTCGTCTTGCAATTAGGGAGTGACGTAGGTGTTAATAGAAATTTAGTAACTAAATGAGAGGCCATTTGTGAAATAATCCTTGACATAACAAAAATTGAAGCTGGTAATCTAGCATCATTGTTTTTCTTTGAGCTAGATGAAATCAATGTGAAGCCAGGAGGAGAGGCGCTCGATGACAGAGAGTTAGGAGTTAAAGGATTTGTATACTGAAGTCTCCATTTGTAAAATTTAATGCCAAGGAAATCGAGATCATAGTATCCTAGCTCCGTTTGACATTGGAGACAGTTGACTGGCCGATGACCGTTGAACGAGGTATCTGGCTACTCAATGTCAGCCTGTCAATACAGCATACAAGAGTCCTAGTTTGAGAGATTACTCCCTTCTCGTAACTATTTACATAAAATATTATTCAAGTATCATAATTTATTTATATTTGTCCCTCATACTTGATATCAAGTTCTTCCAATGACTCTAGAAAAACATTTACTAAAGCATCGAGGGTGCCCATCTAGTTTCAATCAAGACCCACATTCTCGACGAGAGGGGTAAAGACGAGAACTGATACTTCCGCAAAGTTTTGGACATAAATATTGGGTATCTGTATCAGTGACCAGGCTACTGAATGCATAAGCACAGCATGGCCACTTTCTTAATACCCTCTTGTCTACGAAGCTGTTTTTTGTATGGATTGGACATAAAAACCCCTAGAAGAAAAAGATACATGAATCATTTTACCTTCTCAATTTGAATTTTTGAACAATCTTCTTTTCTGAAGAGAAATGTTGTAATGTCGACAAATCCAACCCCAGATTGAGCGGAAATCTTGGAATTCGCTCCATAAGCACGCTCAACCAGACAATTGTTGCACTTAGACAATCCAGAACTATTCGTATGCTTAATAGAATCCTTACTATTCTTGTGATCATCAGGTTTGTGACAATGCCAAAAATCCATCATTTCAGCCCAATCATCGCTGGGGAGATCTTTCCAAGTTTTGATAGTTCCTTTTTCCAAGATGGTTTCATTACATATCCGACATGATAATTCAGTATGAGTACCCATGGATTTTGCTGACCAAGGAACGTCAGATAAGTGTGAATCATAACGAGAAACATCAGTAGCTTCTGCTGCCCAAGGAAGACGCCAAGAGAGTTCTTTGGATCCTAATATAGGCAATTGAAGCCGAAAAGTTGAAAGACTTTTTCCAGGAAGGTACAATTTTTGTAGTCTTCCATTGTGTAGTAACATGAACTGCTGCCCATCATCTGACAGATTCGCCTTTGTACTGGTATTACAAGGTGTTTCTAGAACGGCCAGGACCGAAATTTGTCTGATATTCGATAGGAGTTCAGCATATATCAAGCAAGATGATTGCGCCATTTAGATGTTGTCGGATAGCAATCAACCTCCATGGCTTGCTAGTATTTAAAGAGATTTCGTCCCTGAGTTGATCAGTAATAAGGTAAATTTAATAACAGCAGTCGGGTATTTAATTATCCGCTACTATCCTGTTTACCAAGTCACGTGCTCTCATAGTTGTCACGTAGAACCTTAATGTACTAGCAAAAATTGGCATTCACGTGATATTTCATTTTTCCAAATTCAATACGGACTTATATTTATCCGATATGACGCGTATTCTAATATGAAATTCTCGCTCCGCCGGTTCTCAACAACGAATAATTGTAACGGCTGGTAAGCCG
>MCFK01007000.1:0-16589 GCA_003610855.1 Erysiphe neolycopersici | reverse complement strand
TATATATATATATTTTTTAAAATGATGACCATTCTTTCGAATTCTAAACAAGTGATCTTAAGACCGTACGTTAGTCAATGGGACTAAAATCCAATTGATGAATCAAAAGATTTAAAAAAAAAAAAAAAAAACTTCATTAAGAAATGTGACGAAAGCCCCAACATCCGCAGTCACGCACGCACATATGCACACCGATTGAATTAAATTATTCCTTCTATTCCGAGATTGATTTAATTCCCTACGTTACGTTACTCCACATGCCCCTGCGTGTAATATGAAAAAAATAAGCTAGCTTTTTTTGCGAAATAGTGCGGAGGGTCATCTTTCAATTCGATTTATATAGCAGGGCTGACTGAATAATAGTGACTCCGAGGGTAACAATCAGAATTCTCTGAGACATTAGTTTGGGGGGAGGGGGGGGACTTTTTTTGGAATTTCGGTTATAAAATCAAAAGGTTCCTGAATTTGTGATCCTTTGGCGGGTATTGAAAAACTAATTTGAAGGGATATGGTAGATGTTATATTTTACAGGGAGTAACCAGAAGCGTTTAATTACCATTTAGAAGAATAAATTACGTGCGTTATTGTTTGTCTTCAATCTTTTCTTATTGTTGGGATTGACTCCGATTGTAGCCCCTGTACTCTACAACCTCGCTTCGTGCCAATCCCTTCCATAATGTATCTTATCAGAATTATGGATTCTCCAACATACTCTTTTGTTTTTTTCTTAAGGAAAAAAATTCAAACAAGAAGTCATACTATTAGAAAATCAAAATCTTGTTGCACTAATGGTTGATCATTTTTTCTTTCCTCATATCGTTTACCTCTCAACGCATATCCTTCGTTTTCTGAGATTTAAAATATGGTCAAAAAAGTGCGAAGTGAAAGGCGCATGAGAATACATTAAAAAGACTTCATACTGCCACCACCTGTAATCCATCGTTATGGTTGATATATACATGAGAGTCGTGCTAAAATCTTTCTTCTAGACTATCATTCAAATATATGCGGGTAGTCAATTTCCTAAATTTAAAGATTTTTCTCCTTTTTTTTTTTAAAAAAACAAAATGTCCTGTAATCCTGAAGATCCCATTGAGTTCATCGACATAGATAAGATTTTTATCTTGGGAGGGTTATTGTTGGTTGACATCATCAATAACATCAAAACTTCTCATTATGTATCTTGTTCATTTGACTTTGTTCAAAAGTTAGAAAAGATGTTAGACGCTCGTCATTCTCATCATAGGGTTTTTAGACTTAATCACAACCTGTGCCACTTAAAACTTTATATAATTGGCAAGGATATTTAGTTTCAATACTCCTGCCTTAATCAGTGAAATCTTTCTGTGATAAACATTGTAGGCTATCTGAAAGGATAGAGAACGCTACTCGTAGGGAGCCACATAGGCTGTTGTATTGCCATGAAAGCCCGAAAAAAATCTCGATTCCTTGATGACACAACGCGACACTAAATAGTTATTCTATTACTGTGCGCTATAGACTGGGCAAGATTTTATGTGAAGAAGTCTCGCTTCAATTGTGACCTCCTTTTCCTAGGCAAAAATATAAACTTGTCCATATGACAATTTATCAGTGCCATTTTCCACGGAGTTTGGTTTCATCAATAAGAGTGGGAGCATCAATACCTTCCATAGAAAGTTCTGCATTAGAATTCCGATAATGCTCGTAGTATTCAGATTGCTGAAAACTAGCTAAGTTTTTGAAGAGTTGTACACATCTTTCAGTGTACTTTCCGTGGTTTATCTTACCAACCGGGCGAAGTGATCGTTGAGCAACTGTTTGAACTGTCATTTCTGGCATGCTAACTTCTTGTACATCATCGCCATCTATGTACTGATATTTTAGTTGTAATTCTTCCTCTTCATCTGGCCCAAGAAAGACTGATTTCGCGATAGGCACAATTGCTAATTGACTTTTATTCAACCCTCTTGAATTTGTATTTAATTGTAGATTACAATTGCCTGAAGACTCTCTTTTATTTATATTTGAAGCCTTTATGAAATTTGTTTGAACTCCATCAGGCATATGAAATTTCTTAGCCGGTTTTTTCTTCAATTTTGGCCTACGTCGAGGTTCTGGTAGTTCTGAACTTTGTGTATTTTCAATAGGAAGCTCTATAATACGTTTTTCAACCGCAGGAACTACATCCCGAGGGATTATCCTGACTGAAAGATCATGCCGATAACTGAAACGTTTCCCTGAGGTGATTATTTTTTGCATCTGCTCATAGTTATTTTTTGCTTTGGTAAAAGATTCTTCTTCTTTTCCTCTCATGAGTAGCAAAACAATTCTTCCTGCCCTCTTCCTCCCTGTGCGACCCATCCGCTGTAACATACGAATAGGAGATGCAGAAGAATCATAGCAAACTATCAGATCAACTTGCCCAATATCCAATCCCTCTTCACCTATTGAAGTAGCTACTATCACATTGAATTTACCAGATGTAAAATCTTGAATTGCCTTTAGTTGCTGTTTTTGATTCATGCCCTCAGAACGCTTTGAGTCAGCCTGGCCAACAAAGACTGATGCTCGAATTAAAGGCCCATGTCTATTTAGAACTCGTACGATATCCTCTGCACTATCTCTATACTCTGCAAAAACAATAACACGAGTAGCAGAAGGGGGTGCATTTTCCCCTAATCTACCCTCACCAGCATCTAAGAAATGATTTAAGATAGTGTCACAAAGAGATGCCATTTTTGGGTGGCCAATAAAGTCATTTTTACTTATCCACGACTCAATTAATAACATCATTTTTTTAAAGTCGGGACTATTTATAACCTGACTTCTAAATTTTCCGGGTTTTTTTTTTGATTCTTCTTCACTATCACGAAAATCCTTGATAGCAGAATAGAAAGGGTAAATTCCGTGGAAATTTAAAAGCTTGATACCATGTGCAACACTTGCAAGGACAGCAAATAGGGTATTCATAATCCATTTTAGACCTGCATTAGCTCTTCTTCCAGCCTCTGACTGCATCCATGCTGCCCTTGCTTTAACCATACCAAAAGTTGTGAGCGCCATAGGATCTCGATTCCAGTATGCATTTGCAGTACATAGTGTATTCACAAGGGGCTGGAGTGCTTTTGCGAGGTGATCCTTAAGTTGGACCATTTCATCTGATGGATCAAGTAGTATTTGATCTACATCTCTTCTATGTACGAACTGTTGAATATCCATTGACTCTTCTGTTCTAATTTCTACTTTTGAGATCTCTAAATTATCAATGATCTCTTGAATTGCCTCAACTGAAGATCCAGGAGTCGCTGTTAAGGCCAAAATACGGAAGCTTTTATTAAATCTTCGCAGAAATGTCACCACTCGAACGTATGCATAATTACCAGTTGCTCGATGAGCTTCATCCACGACCAATAGAACAATTCTCTTAGGATCTGCAATTCCACTTACTAAATCGTTCTCTAATGTCTGTGGTGTCATGAAAAAGACACGTTTAGCTGCCCATTCTTCTGCTCGTAAAGCAGGCACCTGTCCACCTGTAAGCATTGTAGTCTGAGATCTTGGTATACCGACAACATTGAAGCATGCCTCAACTTGTTGGGCTACCAGAGGTTTAGTAGGAGCTACGAAGACTATCTGGGAGGTTTTTGTCCAACGGAAGTAATTAAGCATAATTGTTGCAGCTATAAATGTTTTCCCAAGGCCAGTAGGAAGGGCAACAAGCAGATTATGAAATAGCCCGTTTTTCACTATAGAATACTGATAGTCACGAATCGCCCCAAGGTTCATGGGATAGACCCAAGTTTTCAATTCTTCTGGGTCTAAGGCATGATGTGTAGGTGGTTCGGGAGGTAAGTCAACTATGTAATTATGCACTTTTCTAGTCTGTGGCAAATCTGTCTCATCTTGAGTCGCATGCCCACCAAATAATGTTGTTTGGCGAAGACCGCGTTGAGCAGCAACTAATCTTTGTCGTGGTATTGTTGGACTTGGAAGTAGTGGCGATGATCCAACCTCATAGGATTTATTTGCTACATGACGTGGTTCTGGGCTTGAGAACGCGTCCGATGGAAGACCTTCTAACTCTGTGTCTATAGATAAAACTTGCCTTCCATTAATACTAGGAAATTTTAAAGATGAATTTTCTATCCCCATTTTCTCGTAAATTGGTCCTTGAGTTTTCCAAGGATCTGTACATGATAACTCATTTGCCTGATTTGTACCCAGAAAGAGTGACTCAGATCCAGAATCTTGAGAAAATCCTTCTATATCAGAATATAAGTGCGAGTCTTGTAAGCAGTCATTCTCCTCGTATGTACTCGGTTGGCCTTGACTGCTACCACTGTTCATCCGACGTTTCTTTCTAGTTGGTACCACTAATGATGGAACTACTGAAGGGGGGTGGCTCAATGCCTCAATTAATTCTTCGTCTGAGAATTCATCATAATCATCTTCATCCATAATTGAAACGTATCATTCAATGCTGTTATTTTACTCCGTAAATGGCAGAACAACAGATTACTTTGACTACTTTATGATCACGTGGTGCGTTTGTTGCGCGATCGATTCAATGCGTAAATCTGGCGCCTTAAAGTCGGTTCTTTTTTAAATCTTAAGAATATGACGTAGATATTTTCAAAACATTTTATCATTGTAGCATCCATCGTGTATGCTTTTACGGCACATTACTAACCTTTTCCTTGCAGTTGGCACCATACAAACGCATCATCTATTTCTTGCCAAAAATCTTATCACAATACAATATAAATAACAATCATAAATTATATAAATATTATGAACAGGAAACTCTAGTTAAAATCCTTTTTATAACAAAAAGTTTCGTCCAAATAAGCTACAAAAGGGGTTTTAGAACCAATTTTATGACCCCTATTGAAAACAGTGGATCCGTAATCTGAATTTTTTCGATTCATACCAAGACCACTCCAGCGCACATTGGATAACTTCAATTTAAAAATAATTTGTATTCAGCTTGTAAGTAAATCAAGGCGCATATTTTTTGTTACTCGGTTGTCTTCTAGCTCTGTGGTTTGTGAGTTGTTTGTTGGCAAGTAAAAGACGGCGCCTCCAAAACGCATCATCGTTTTGAAATATCCATGTCGATTCGGTTTGAGTGTGGGGATTAGAGTGGGTCTAGGCCATGTTTTAATAGGGATAATTGGCTATGGCAGGGGTATTCAGTGCTAAATTACTTTACACTGGCCATTATATAATCTACTTGTTGCCCTTCCAACTAGTCTAGGGGAACATCAACATTGATTGATAGCTGCAACAAAGTCGGCATCATCTATTGCTTGCCAAAATTCTATTCACAACACAACAACTATAAATCGTATAAAATTTTCGAGCAATACTTATGCCAGCGAGTTTAAACTAATGATCCCGAGCAAGGATGAGCTTTGGATGTGCATTTAGTTAATCTCTAAAGGGAGAAGTCAATGGCACATGCTAACAGTATCGCTTTAAGACCTTGACTTTAAGCATAAAATTCTGGGTAGATCCTTAGACATTTCCTTAATTATTGTCTATTATTCCAATCTTATGTGTGAGTAATGTGCGCTAAGTGTGAGGATTCACTCATTGTGACTGGAATATGAAACAATGATGTATTTCATAGTTTAACTTTAACCAAGGCTCTATACCATAGCTTAAATGCATTCAATCGCTAAGTCATGAACAAAAAAACTGATGAATGACCTTGTTATTGAAAAGGTATTTCATCGTCAACATGTAATTGAAGATAAGATCATGGAGTGAAACTCCAACATTTTCTGAATGGAACTTATCGAAAAAAGGAGCTTATGAGTGGTAATAAGCCAGTTTGATGTCCAAACAACCTGTGCTTGCTTATAGGAATAAAAGGCAAGTTTATGAGAGGTTAAATACTGTCAAATTATTCGAACAGACTTCAATATAGGGTCTGTTTAGTTTCGCTCCTATAATTGTAGTTTGAGGGTTGTTAATTTTACTCTGTTAGTAGATCTCAATAGGGCTAGAATCACACTATGCTGGTTAAACACTCTGTGAGTAAAATTACCAGTGCAGTACAGAGTTAAATTATCATAATTATGATGTTAGTATAGCATGCGGTTAAAAGGTTTTATTCATAATCAGCACATAAATCTTTGTACACTCAAGATGCTGATTTTGTTACAACATGAGCAAATGTATTTCGTACAGCAGAATTATTATAAGTATCCTAAATTATCACATTAGTGATGTTTTTTAAAAAAAATACTGTCTTTTTCATATTCTTTTTTTAATTTCGGGGAAACAGAGGGAATCCAGTACTCACCCAGATTTGTAATGAGCCCTTACTGCCAGCAACAGCGAGTTTAAATCGAACCTCTTGATCAGGTGCGAAAGAAGTCGAAAATACTCTTCCAACATCTAAATCTCTCGATGCAATCATTGAGGGACCTGTTGAGTGAACATTCCATAACTTCACAAATTTATCTGAGGATCCTGTGACTATAAATCCGGGTATATTGGGATTAATGTCAAAAGCGCAAACAGATTTATCATGTGCCTGTAGCATCCAAACCGGCTTACTAGCATTGGGACTGGATGGTGCCTGTCGTAAATCGTGATAGTGAACCATACCGCCCTCTGTCGTGATGTAAAAAAAATTTGGATCATGAGGATCCCACTTAACAGATTCTACATCACTCTCTACTCCCCAAATTGGCACTTTGGCCTGCGGTGCTCTCATGTCGGCGGCTATGACAGTTCGATCATAGCTTCCACTTAATAAAACAGTTGAGTCCACAGGATGCCATTGTATTGAACAAACTTTATCCGTATGATTATCATATGATTTGGCACACTTAGTAGTGTTGAGGTCCCATAATTTGACAGTTTTATCGGCTGAGGAAGAGGCAAGTAAATTTGGGTGATGTCGGTTTGCAGCAAGTGAGAGAACGGCATCTACATGAAATTGATCATTTGCTTTCTTTGACCTCTTTTTCTTTTTCTTCTTTTTAAGTAGTCCCGGATCACTTTCATTTCTTTCTTGCCCCAAAATAGCATTAGGGTACATACAATCAATCATGTCCAAGTCCCAGATCTCAATATCAGGGTCTAATGTTCCAACAGCAACAAAGTTAGCTCCAGAAGTATGTTCTTTATCTAACTTTCCAACAGGAAACTCTAGCCATTCTAAACATATTGGGATCGCAGGTAACATGATATCATTATGTACGTATAGATTATCTACCTCTTCTTCATACACGTAAACTTCCAAATTAGCAACATCATCTTCTACTTTTGTTGCAATTATTAAGTTATCTGTGGGTAAAATTTGAAGTTCTTGTCGTTCTTCATCTTCCTCATCATTTTCTGGTAATGTAATATATGGGTCATCGGCATTAGATTCATAATAGATTAGAGACCTGAGATTGCCGAACATGCTGAAGCATTTATCCGAATTCTCTTCCACATTTTCAACTTCGTCATCGTAGTGTTCTAGATCATACTTTTTAAGATCATCTTCCTCTCTAAGCAAACTTAGCAAGTAAAAGAAAAAATAATGATTAAACAATCAGAGTAACCAACGTCGAAATTTCCATGCGTTCTGATAGGTCTGAATCTGATTCATTTTCGTCACATTGCTCCCTTTTAGGATCATCAGGAACACTTCCGAGAGCATCCTTTCTATCCTCATTGGCATCATCAAGTTGTAACTTTGTAAGTCCCGCAATTCGCTGGTATTCACTTTCATCAAGGACATACTTAGTTGGAAAGGGAGCAGCGGCTCCACGACGTATCCAAGTCGTAGCTGTGATCATTGACATTTTTGGAGAATTTTATGCAGTGGTTGCGAATGCGGATCCCATCCGAAGTAATTTTTAGCAAAAATTTTATCTTCAGCCTTCTTCTTATCATTTTATCCCTGTGTAATGCTTATCTTAGCTCGATGAACGTTGTACAGATAAGCAATAACGATAGTTCATGACTCTTTGGTCAGGAAAAAGCTAAACTGGTGGGTATAACAATAATGCTTCAGGAGAACGAGAAAGCAAGCCCTAAAAGGCGTAAATTGAATTTTAACCCATTGAGATCTGACGACAGATTCAGTTTACCAACTAAACCCAATTCCCGAAATAGTCGTTTAGGCTCAGCCTCGCACTCTCAATCTCGCGCCAGCACAGGATATAACTCTGCTACGCCTCGCTTACAATTGAATCATCAATCAATCTCATCTTTGCAAAAAAAGACAGAGACCGAGCTATTTATTAATGAAGATGATTCGAATGCTCTTGATAGGGACTGGTACGCTGGGGATGAGTCCGGACATGCTTTTGGAGATGATTCTCACAATCCCTTTGGATCGTATGATAGCTCGTGGGTAAACCAACAAAATGAATTATTATTAGCGGAAAAAAAGATTAGCAAGCGAATAAGTCTAAGAGCATCTCAGAAGCAGAAAGATGTTGATGCTTGGGAGACGAACCGAATGCTCACTTCTGGTGTGGCCCAGCGAAGAGATATTGGAGATGACTTTGAAAATGATGATGAAGGTATAAGAGTACATCTTCTCGTTCACGAACTCAGGCCACCATTCCTTGATGGAAGAACAGTATTTTCGAAGCAATTAGAGCCTGTTCCAGCAGTGCGAGATTATCAAAGCGATATGGCTGTATTCAGTCGTAAGGGGAGTCGAGTTGTGAAAGAGAAGCGTCAGCAAAAAGAAAGACAAAAGCAAGCACAAGAAGCTACAAATATTGCTGGCACAACACTTGGAAATCTTATGAATGTTAGAGAAGACGAAGGTGACACTGCGGGCTCTATCCCTGGCGAGGCCGAACAAGCAAATAGTAAATTTTCTCAGCATATGAAGAAAAATGAAGGTGCAAGTAATTTCAGTCAAAGCAAATCCTTGAAAGAACAGAGAGAATTTTTACCCGCCTTTGCCGTCCGTGAAGACTTACTTAGGGTAATTAGGGATAACCAGGTAATCATAGTTGTTGGTGAGACAGGATCTGGTAAAACCACTCAGCTTACGCAATTCTTATATGAGGATGGGTATGGAGATATCGGGCTTATTGGATGTACACAACCACGAAGAGTGGCAGCCATGAGTGTAGCTAAGCGTGTTAGTGAAGAGATGGAATGTAAATTAGGAAGTACTGTTGGTTATGCAATTCGATTCGAAGATTGCACGAGTAAGGAGACGATTATCAAATACATGACAGATGGTGTTCTACTACGAGAGTCACTCAACGAGCCCGATCTTGACCGTTACTCTTGCGTGATCATGGATGAAGCCCACGAAAGAGCACTAAATACTGATGTTCTAATGGGGTTATTCAAGAAAGTTCTTTCACGTAGACGAGACCTAAAACTTATTGTAACATCTGCTACTATGAATTCGAAGAAGTTTTCTGACTTCTACGGTGGTGCACCCGAGTTCTTCATCCCAGGTAGAACTTTTCCCGTCGATGTCATGTTCCATAAATCACCTGTTGAAGATTATGTTGACCAAGCAGTACAGCAAGTTCTTTCTATTCATGTTTCAATGAACGCTGGTGACATATTAGTATTTATGACTGGCCAAGAAGATATAGAAGTCACGTGTGAGCTGATAAGAGAGCGACTGGATGCCCTAAATGATCCACCGAAACTTAGCATACTTCCGATTTATAGTCAAATGCCCGCAGATTTACAAGCAAAGATCTTTGATAAGGCAGCACCGGGAGTAAGGAAGGTGATAGTGGCAACAAATATTGCCGAGACTAGTCTAACTGTGGACGGTATAATGTATGTGGTTGATGCTGGATATTCAAAACTTAAAGTCTACAATCCAAGGATGGGAATGGATACTTTGCAGATCACTCCCATATCACAAGCAAATGCTTCTCAGAGAGCCGGACGCGCTGGACGTACTGGACCTGGCAAGGCCTTTCATTTATTTACTGAGGCCGCTTTTAAGGATGAACTATACATACAGACAATACCTGAAATCCAACGCACAAATCTCAGTAATACAGTTCTGCTATTAAAATGGCTTGGAGTAAAAGATTTATTGGACTTTGATTTTATGGATCCACCACCGCAAGACACCATTACTACCTCTCTGTTTGATTTATGGGCTTTAGGAGCGCTAGATAACCTTGGTGAATTGACAGAGATTGGCAAGAAAATGACAGCCTTTCCTATGGATCCGTCTTTAGCCAAGCTACTTATAACGTCAGAAGAATATGGTTGTAGTGAAGAAATGCTAACAATTGTCTCGATGCTTTCAGTACCAAATGTCTTTTATCGGCCAAAAGAGCGCCAGGAAGAGTCGGACGCTGCTCGTGAGAAGTTCTTTGTCCCAGAGTCTGATCATTTGACCTATCTTCATGTATATTCACAATGGAAATCCAATGGCTTCTCTGACGCATGGTGTTTGAGACATTTTCTTCACCCGAAGTCACTACGTAGAGCAAAAGAAATTCGCGAGCAACTATCGGACATTTTCAAAATACAAAGGTTAGATGTGGTTAGCTGTGGGACTGATTGGGATGTGATACGAAAATGTATATGTTCTGGGTACTATCATCAGGCAGCAAAAGTTAAAGGTCTAGGAGAATATGTCAACCTCAGGACGAGTGTCACAGTACAATTACATCCTACTAGTGCCCTTTATGGACTTGGATATCTCCCAGATTATGTAGTATATCACGAGCTAATTCTTACGTCCAAAGAATATATGTCCACCGTGACTTCAGTAGACCCTTACTGGCTCGCAGAACTTTGTGGTGTGTTTTACTCGGTTAAAGAAAAAGGCTATTCGGCTCGAGAGAAGCGAGTGACTGAGGTTGAATTTAATAAGAAAATGGAAATCGAAGCGAAAATGGCAGAAGATAGATGTCGTGATCTAAAAAATAGATTGCAGCAAAATGAAGATCAACTAGTTCGTGGTGATCAAAGTAAGAAAAAAATATCCTCCTCGTCCTTGGTTTTCTCTTCATCTCCTCACCATACTTCGTCGTTGTCTCCCACTACTGCTACTACTACTTCTTCTATCATGACCCTTGCTAGCAATAACCAGGTGGGAAAAAACAAAATTATGACTATAGATAATAAAGTTATTACATCTCAAGGTGCTGTAAGAAAGCCTTTGGTAAGAAGACAAGGTAGAGGATTTTAGAATAGGAGCAAAATATATATATATATATATATTGGGTATATATTATAAGTATATATTTGAAAAAAAAAAAAAAAAAATTAATATCATAATAGAGCGTCAGAAAGACCTGTTCTAAAATCGTCACTCCTATCAAAGATGATCGAAATAATCCCCCTTCCATAAGAAATTTGCAAAACAGTTAGTTGATAAGTTATACATGGGAATAGTAAAGCTAAATAAAATCAAGTCCCACCATAAAAAAAAGAACCTAGCTTAGAGCTTCCTTGATAAATTTCGCAAATATCACAAAAGTCCTGGATTTATTTTAAAGCACATACGCCTGCGTTAGTTCCATACTCCATCATAGAATTCCGAGAGGATCAAATACTGAGTATATTGGTGTGTTATTAGATTTTCTTCATACCAGACGAAAATAAGATACGCAGATCAGCTGTCGCATCTAAATTTTTACAAACTCGCAACATGGTGTACCATGATTTGAAAATTTGCGAAGGATCTAGATAATTCATGTGCCATTTATTGAATCATGTATCGTAAAATATTTGGCATGACCAAATAAAGACGCCTAGCGCCAGTAGGCATCGACCCATATTTTTTAGGAATGCCCGTTATTCTATCTGAATTTATGTTGCCTTAGATCTGCGAAAAATCCCTCTGCTACGGCTCTTATTGTGAGACTCTAAAAGTTTCATTGCGTCTTTTGATGAGCTTGTACTACTTCTTCCGCGTCCATTGTCTGATTCTTTAGTTTTATTTTCGGTCTTTGGGTCATCATTATACTTTGCTTTATAAATCCTATTTTTTTTTTGTCAGTAGCTATTAGCAAAGTTTTTAAGGAGATCGATCCTACCAGGAATTTCCAATCATGTTGATACCCTTAGCTTCTGCCATCCTGTAAAATCTAGCACTTTTTTTTAAATCCTTTTTACACCCAACACCCTGTGCATAGCAGAATCCCGCCTCTGCCATTGCATCAGCGTCACCCCAAGAGCCTGCTATCTCAAAACAACGCAGACCAAGTGCTTTATCTTGTTCAATCCCCCAGCCATTCATATGACTTACGCCAAGTTCATAAATACTGAGGGCGAACTGAGCTCTCTTGCTGTTCATTTGTGACAAGTCTACCTCTTCGCCAGCGAGCATCGAATTCTCGTCATTGGCAATCTTGATTCCGACTTCATCGGCTGCTTTGCGAAGCCATATTATACCTTCACGAGGATTTGGTCGCATGCCCCATCCATGCCTGCACGCAAGGGCGTAAAGTAGCATTCCGGTTGGGTGACTCATTCGAGCAGCAAGCCGAAGATGATAGGTTGATTTGTTAAGCACTCCAGCTTGATGATACTCTATCGCCTTATCAACGTGCTCTGTTGCTGAGAGATCTGATGATGAGCCTGATGGGCGTGGGAGTATTACTTTTTGTGTTGACTGAATCTCCGTAGATAATTTAGGTTTTGATAAAGCTTCTTTATTTAAATTTAACTCCTCAGGAAGGAGTAAATTAGGATCAAATAACCCATTTATTGTGCTAGAGCTCGTAGACGGTCTTGGTATTTCAATCGAAGGTGAAGGTATCTGATTATTATGAGAAGCTTTTTGCCCCAGAGAAGAGGGAGCTGGCCGGATAAGAGGTGAACAAGGTGCAGATTCGTGATGTGATGGTGAATTGGGTGAGTTTTGGGCTAATGACGGAGCTTCAAATATTACCGAGTTTCTTTTTAGCGTCTTTCCTCGCGGTAAAGCGTATTTAGCGTAAACATATGAGGGGGCTGGGTTATTTTCTATACTTGTATCTGAGAATGTTTCACTTTGTGTGCTGTTAGGCATATTTTCAGTTTCATCCGCAGGTAATGATGAGGACCGGCTACTATCTGGCGAAGTTTGCCTTATTGGAAGATCCTCAGGTGCATTTTTTCGGGTCAAGGGTCGTGAAAAATTAAACGGTGAATATCTTTTGGGAATGCGTGTAGCACTAAAAGAGGCATCCGAGCTAATTGAGGATGTTCTTCCCAGATGAGAAGTTGATGAGAATGAGGTTGAAATATTTACATTTCCAGATAAATTTATGTCCAGCGGCGTCATACGTGTTTTAGACAAATTGTAATCTTCATCGGAACTTTCAGTAGATAATGAATACGGACTTGGTGACCTATGTGCAAAAGTTGTATCTTTAGGATCTAGAGCCAATGGATCGTATGTTGTAGATTCATTTAAATCTATCCGTGCCAAGACATTGCTTTTTTGAGTAGATTCATTGAACTGACCATGTGAATCATGGGATTTATTCACGACCCGTAAGCATGTTGGGCTGCTTTGTGGTGAAGGAGGCGTTTGATGCTGTATCTGGACACTGAAGCACCCCTCGGAGTATTCAGGACTTATCGGCCGAATGCTCCTAGTTTTGTTTTCTTCAAATTGTGTTAAATTTGGTATAGATGGTACGTCTATTTCATCTTCCTCTACATCGTATGGGCCACATACAGTTGGGTGTATGGACAAGTGCCGATTCATCGGCGCCTCAATCTTTGTTTTCTGGCCTGATGACGGAGAGCTAGTCGGTGATAAGGGCCTTTCATCTGATGATTTCACCAACAAAGAATTTAAATACTCGGATTTATCTTGATTTAAAGGATTCACGACTATATCAGTAGATAGGCGACTAATTCGATTCTCTCCGTATGACTTTTCTTCTAGTTGTTGTGCTAAAAGTCTACTTTGCGCAGCGAAAGCATCGAGAGGCGAAAGATCTGGCGGTATTTCACCAGCAACATGTATCTTTGGCGATAAGAAGCCTCGCATCGATGCAGGAGTATTTGCGCTTCCACCGAAAAGCTTCGATCTCACATCGACATAGCTAGTATTGTAGGCCATCATGATAATAGTTGGAATGTGTGATATGATATATAACTGTTATTTAATAGCAAAATTATTTTGGGAATTAATTCTCGCCCGTAAATTTGGTGATTTACAGAAAGAATGCAAAGTTGTTGTGATTCCAGGACAGTAACCAAATCGATTGCTGGCTTGGGATGTCAGCGAAAAGAGCAGCGAAAGAGAGTGACTGAGAAAGCATATCATAAGGCTTACAAGGAAATGTAACGAAAGGAGCGTAAAAGAATCCTGCTGACGGTGATGAAGCTGTGAAGAGTTTGCATCCAAATCGTGGAAGTTGAGAGCCTAACATAGGCCTAGCCTAGCTAGCGAGGCTAAAATCAACAACACCAAGCCTCGATGAAACCCCCCCCTTCCTAAAAACCCCCGGTTTCAAAAAAAATGGGTGTGGCAGCGTTGCTATGTATAAACTATCGTGGGTAGAAGAAAGATGTCATAAAATAAGAAGATAGATAATATAGTAAACAGTCTCGATAATTGTGTCCTTTGGCGAATCCGGTTTTACGGGGAACGAAGCAGCTAAACCCCATTGATAGACCTTTAACCACTTTGGGTATTGCCCGCCGCCACTAGACTACTACAGGCCTATTTTATGTTTTATAATTACAAGAGAAGCAAGGTCTAATTTAGTTGAGCCATGGCCAAATTATAATTTTACAAACTGGGTCCTGGTCCGTCTTGTATTATCTATCTGATCAGACCCTGCCTGAGATTTCTCTGGTTTTCAGACTGGTGATACTCGGGATCCACATTACTGGAGCAGTCAGTAACCAGAGGTAACTGTCGATAAACATCGCTTAGGACTACTTTAGGGGTTTAGTTCCCGCAAAAGTGGGTCTACCGCCAAGGATGTCAATTGATCGAAACCACACGGTTATTAGTCATGAACAGAGTGTATGGTAATTAATAGCATAAGCTGACTAATAATAATTGACAGTCCAGTCCACACCCTGTCTAAATATATTATGCTATATTTAAAGTGTACTTAATAGAACTAACTACCTAGCTAGCACTGACAATGACAATGACAATGACAATAGAATTACTAATTACTACGTACTGTATTAATAGTTTGACCTCTTGCAGGAAGGATAAGATTCTCTGGTAAAAAGTCTCACATCTATCTTATCCTATCCTACTGAGTGAGTGTAAGTAAATAAAGTAATTGCCTCCAACTAGTTAGTGCCTGCTTGCTCCACCAACATAAGACTTCAGTTTGAATCTGACTAAGCTGGCTTTAGACTGCTGTCCACTTCTTACGTGGATAATCATGTATGTACCCTTATCTCTGGGGAACAGAAAGGGAGCCAGCCTATTGAAGTTGGAGAATAAAAACTATATCACGTGATACTATTATCAAATATATGAGGATAACCGATTTTACGCTTATTGTTACTAAAAATTATCATCGTAATAACGTATCTACTAGGCTCTATAATATAGTTCCTTTATATGTAAATTAAGAATATAACTAACTCTATGGGGCAAGAACTAGGATAGGGCTTTGAAGTTCTTGAGTTGTAAGACCCTTGAGGATGACGAGTTTGAGGATATTAAAAGATTTTTATATCGCCACTTTGAGGGACATACCCTAAGTAAGCTAGCTAGATGATTTTCATCTTCTCGGGAAAACTCACTGGCTGAAACGCTGAGTTAACGCTGGCAAATGTCATTGTGGCGAACAAAATGAAGTCAAAACAAAGCAATGAGTTTGGATTAGATCATAATCTATCTGATGGTAGAAACCAACCACAAGATTGATTGATTACAAGACCATGTGTAAAATTGACAAACAACACTTAATAAATGTGTGGAAACAACTCCAATATTAATTATATAGCGAGAGATGCCCTTGTCTGTTCATTTCTCCAAATCAAAACTTTTCAATCTGAGCAAGACGGTCGGCCAACTAACTTTTTTCTTCATCACTCCCGAATTGTGATCAATTTTTAGGAGGATTATGGAAGGGTGCTGAAGGCAAATAGATGCCTATGAATCATGAGTTAACGGGGAATTGAAGAGGTTTCTTCGCGGTAGTTCAGTTTGTTAGAGGTTTGTTATCCGGAGTTTTGACATCTCTCATTAGCATGGAAAGTAAAATAAATACCAAACTCCGCCATGGCAGTGCAATGCAATGCAATGCATGGTTCTTGTAGCTTAATGTTCACAAAGTAACGCCTCGACAAAGCAATGTTTGCCATCTTAAAATTGTCTGTGGCGAAAAGTTAATTAATTACAGAGCAGACTAGTGTAATTTTCCTCTAAAAAATCTCATCAAAACAGCTTAAATATAGACTACAGCCTCTCAACAAGTCACATAACTAATAATGGAAGTCGACGCTGAATTTCTAGCGTTATCTACGGTTACGCCCTACACACGATGTCGCTGCAACTCTAGACCTCTGTTTCACCAGATCAACCTCAATTACTCATTGCACAGTTCGACACGACTTAGAGACAGGATCAGATCACAGAACGCTGGTAACTGAGCCCCCAGGACGTCTGATACACGCAGCATGTGATTGGGACGCATTCTGCAATAGACTAAACGGACTAGTAACAGCTC
>MCFK01006941.1:0-10699 GCA_003610855.1 Erysiphe neolycopersici | reverse complement strand
TAGATTTTTGATTTTTTTGCGTACTTAACTGGGAGGTTACTGTAATACTTCACCGCTGTACCTCCGTATAGAAAGTCCTAGAGTTGATCGGGGAACAACATGTTTAAGAGCAGTAGAGTTTAAGGCCTTACGTGAGACAGTAAACAATATCCACAGTGTGAGGGCCAGTTGCAGGTGGCTAGGCTCTGTCAAAGATGATTGGGGTTATGTGAGCGCTAACAAGGATTTATAGCAAAGCCGACTAGGATTAAAAGGAACGACAGGGGTTAATTGATAAGCTTGAAAGCTCATTGGCTAAGCAGGGATACACTGAGCTGAAGGCCAAATATAATATGCCCAGCTACAGATTGCAAGGGCTGACTGGCTCATGTCGCACGAAAATATATATTTGTTGCGCGAACTATCATCCCTGCCACGCTAAAATAAGATAATCCTTGACAAATATGCATTAGCGGCCGCAATTTTTACGATTCTACAGGGTCCATTTTTAGCGATCGCTTTTATCAAGTGATCAAATTAATTTGGAATATTATTTTGACAATTGAAAAAAAATTTGAAAATATTTACATTGATTTAATTATATAAATAATTCTAATTTTGTACAATCAAGCGCTGTTAATATATGTGCAGGGAAATCTTGATCAGTGTGAATTGATCTGTACGAGTCACTTGGAGTGGGAAGTAATTTGTTATCGTATTTGTTGGGACGACCCGAACAAGGAAGGTAGGTATTCCCTTGTTTATGCATGACGCCTAAATTATTACTAATTTAGCCTTAAGTTAAATTCCAGTCCAACAAACGCTGTCTTAGTCCAATCGACCTCAGTAGCTAGCGTTCCAGCTCTAGTTTCAGAACTGCTTATCACGAAGACTATAGTTAGTTTAGGCGGGCACTCCACAGCCTGCAGTCTTTTCACTTCGCTTTATCTTTAGGACCTGATCCTCAATCTCAACTGTGTTTGAGAATTCTCTATATTTCTTAGACATCTGGTCAAGCAAACATTCTTAGCAATGATACTGTCTTGTCTTTTAATGAATGAATAAATAAATAAACAGGTTCGACTTATCGCAGCTTAAATCATGATGTGCCGAATTTAATTATCATTTAGAGTAGGAGTGAATAAGCACGTGATTGTGTTTATTTTTAAAATTTGAATTTGAGTTGGATAATGTACGGACCTTGTTTGTCAAAAGATGAAATTTCTAGAATCAAATTCAAATGTCAACAAATTGTGGTTGGTTTTCGGTTAATAATCGGATTAATGATATTCCGGACAAGGGGATACTGGGTGCAGGGATTCAATTTTGCAAGGAAGATACGTCGTGCAAATAGGATCTTGCGCTAAGCGTCGGAGAGAAATAGTTTTGTTTCAACTTAGAAGCAACACTCACTCCTTCCCTCGTCTACTAGCGCCGATGCTCGCAACTGCAATTGGACGCAAACCCTTTCCTGTCCAATTGGGAATGATCTTTCGGAGTGATTAATTAGTTACGACCAATCAACTGATTGATTGAAATAGTTATTTTGTATCAGGAGGAGGCGAAGAGTTTATTATTAGAGCTAATAAGTTAAGCTTGCATTTATTAATCAAAACAGCTAGCTAGCTCTGTTTTGGGCTGAAATCATCGCTCAACTCTGTCTCTCACTAAAAGTTTCGTCAACCGTATTAAGCAAGCTTGGGATAAATACCCTCTCCGTCATTCAACGTGTTCTTTCTCCACAGATGGTCTTTCGGATGAGTCAGCCACAGAAACAAGTGGTGGTTGATTCTCCTCTTACTATGGAAACAGCCCCTGAAGAATCTAGAATAACTACTTCTTACCAGTAGATCTAGAAATAATAATAAATAGTTGACGTCAGATTTGGTAACAAAGCCTTCACTGATAAATATAAAAATATCGCCTGCACTTCTCCCGACAAAGACTTTTTCGCACTTACTGCTTAGATTGTTGTGGCTGTGCCGAAACTAAGCTGGCAGGACCAAATGACGGTAATTATTACGGACGAGAAGAGGAGGAGCTCCCCTTCTGAGGCTAATATCTTACTTCTATCTAAATATCAACAACCAGACAAAGAATCGTTACTTGACGAGAATTCATGTCATCATGAAGAGAAAAGATGCAAATGGCGGATGTCACGACAGAAGTATTTCACCTATGTAACACTATTACTAGTATCTTGGATTGGATATTTGGTTTATATGTATGACGGGAATATGCTTTTAACCAAATACTCAAGTATGAAATCGCATAGTGCTGACTGTCATCCCTATAATAATCCTGCTGCTGCAAATATAATGGATCTTCCATCCAAGTATTTACCTACGTCAGGCGTAGACGGGGAGACTAGGCGACTAATAGTGATCGGTGATATTCATGGTATGAAAGACGAAATGGATCGTCTCCTAGATAAGGTTGAATTTAATCTTACACGCGACCATCTTATCTTAGTGGGAGACCTTATAGCTAAAGGACCAGATTCAGCAGGTGTTGTAGATCTTGCAATGAAACTTGGAGCTACGTGTGTTCGAGGTAATCATGAAGACCAAGTTATCCAAGCATGGGATGACATACAAGATAAAAATGCAATTTTGGCTGGAGATCAAGTGTCAAGTGTATCCTCAAAGCCCTATGACAAGAAGCACAAGCATTTGGCGCAAAGTCTTGGTAAAGAGAGGATTGACTGGATTAAGACATGGCCTATAATTCTTCGAGTTGGAGATTTTGGTTCAATGGGCGAAGTCGTAGTTGCTCATGCTGGTCTTGACTCTGACTTATCACTGGAAGAGCAGGATTTATACATGGTTATGAATATGCGAAGCATAAAGCATGGTGTTTATACAGACAAGCATAATGGCAAGGCCTGGACTAAGGTACTACCCATTCCAAGTTAATTCTTTTGTTCTCAACTCACATTATTATTAGAAATGGAACAAGTATCAAAAATCCTTTCAAGGAAAACGACGTACGATCGTATACGGCCACGATGCCAAAAGAGGTTTACGCATCAAAAACTATAGCCTTGGAATCGACTCGGCTTGTTTTAATGGTCACAAACTCACAGCAGCTATCTTCGAAGTAAAAAATGATACATATAGTTTTAAACTCGAACAGGTCAAGTGCTGAGTATCAGGTCTAATCGGGAGATGAATTTGGAAAAATTGTGAACATTTCATTTGTTTTGGGTCTCGAAAAGCAAAAAAAGCCTACATTTCTTTAAAAATTTCTATTCATCATCACTACTTGTTGATATTTGCGTTCGTTTCCATCGAAAAATACATTATGATTCCTGAAAGATTGTTGTTTGCTAATATATAAAACTGGAGTATCTAGAAAAGGTAATAATCTAAGAAGCAGAAATGTTGATGAAATAAGTCATATTTTTAATTTAAGGTCTTAGACCAAATTGCTCCCTTTCATGAATGGGCTTTGCCCCGTTGTATTATTTAGTTATAATTATGATTTGGTAAATTGTTGCCCATCCTTTAACTCCTTACAACCTATTGAGCCCTTGGTGGTGAGTGCTTCTTATTAGTCAGTCCTCGGATTTGTGATATAATCTATTATGTGGTTTACAAATTTTGACACATACAGTTTGAAAGGTCAGTTAAGTAATTAGTATCTAGCATCACGAGATTAACCTCTTAGCTATAGTTAATGATTCGAATTTACCAAATAAAGCCAAGCCATCACTCAATTATACTACTATTGATGTGCTACATTATGCTTCAGAAGTTGACTGGGCAATCTCAGCTTAGCTTTCCGAGAATACCGAGAGCTCATGCCTGTAATAGGGAGGGTCAGATATCTCACTCTTTTAAATCCTAAGCAGATTTTTGCCCAAGGGAAATCTGCTTAGGCAGTTAGTTACTGATCAAAAAACCCCACAAAAAACCACACCAATTTCATTTTCACCAGCTTTGAAGCCCAACATGATGAATGACATTCAATATTTCTTTAAATTAAGAATTGAAAAATTAGATAATTATCGCATTCTTATCATTAACATATTATCGAATTTTTAGAAAATCAAATGGTTGAGAAACCATATTTACAGGCAGGCCTGTAAGCTTATTGATCTAATATCCAGAAAATACTTCATTTGAGTTATCCCACCCTCACTCTCCAGAAACCCTTTTTTCGCTGAAAAAAAAAAAAAAAAAAGTGTATATTATACATTTGATGCTTTAATGTTCCATCGAATTTAGAAGTATCTAAAAAAGGAATTGAATTTGGTGTTGGTCTTCGAAGTTGATGATGAAATGGATTGACTAAGGGTTGGGGGGGTGTTTCTTTCGGTTTGAAATTGCCTACTTGTCTGGGCATGGCATGAGTGATGGGGAAATTTCAAAGGATTTCCCAAGGTGGTGTGAAAATACAGCAACGACTGATAATTATTACCCCGAATAGACAAGGACACACACACACACATACTGGCGAGAATTAGGGCAACGATCGCTTTACGCTTGATAATCGCTGAGTGCTCCCTTAGATTTATTTGCCTTGAACGCGAACCAAATAAGGCCCCGCATCAACGGTGGAAGGTTACCCGCGTGTGGGGTAAGCTATAAATAAAATGTATCGCCAAGTATGTGTAAAGGGCCCAGACAGATCAGAAGATCGCGTGCTTCGTTTATAGGTTGACGGAATCAGAGCAGACAAACAGTACGATGAGATATCTATTACCAATCAAGGTAGGTCGATTATACATCGGACTTGTTTAACTAATTCGGCGTCTCAAAGCAGCAGCATATTAATCATTTCACGAATCACTGCTACTACTACTACTACTACTACCGGGCAGTAAAGACTGACCCTTCCTTTTACCTCTGATAAGGAAGCAATTATCTTTATGAGGTTGCTTGCTATTGAACGTTTATTAACACGTCACAGAATCAAACACTCAAGTACATAGGCGTCAACCTTGACAACAATCTATTCATTCTTCACACATGTATGGTCAATTTAATTTTACGTTGCCATGAGGAGAGTAACCGAATTCAGTCATTTGAAATGTTTTGCTACCATCTGGCATAAAGCAGATCAAGGTATTATTACAACCCGCAACAATATAAAGGGGGAAAGGGGTAAGATAAAAAACAATTCGGAGGTAAATTTTTTTTTTGGGGGGGGCCCTTCTATGCTTGCTTGGTAGGTGGGTGCATCATCATTGGCCGCTCCAAACGATCTAGAGCCGTGCTGGCATGAAGGTTATCTGATCTTCCATTTCCATCATTCCATTCGCTCGCTATTTGCTTAGTTGATAAAAAAAATAGTAAAAAAAAAACTGTTATTGGCAAGTTTTCTTGATGATTACTGTTTGAGGTAGTTCAAGATAGAAAAAATGAAAGATTTAACAGTTTTAGATCATTTAAAGGTAGTGAGTGAGTGAATTTGTATGATTTGAAATACGTTGTAATACATATATGCATGCCACTTACATGCTAGACCGATAGCTTTGCTTGGTAAATAAAATGATTGTGCTCTTGTCACCTAGGCACTCAAGAATCGAATTATCGATTAAAGGTAGCTAGCTATTAGTTACAAGTCGAGTGCATGAGTGCATAGTAAGCGGCCGTAAATTACATGAAATATTGATTGGCGCTTGATCCTTATGCTTACTAAAAGTCAGGGAGTAACACAGACTCATACCCTGACAACTAATCTGGACTTCAAATATACCTCGCCAGAAGTATAGGACTTAACACCTAAACGTTTATAATATGATTATTTGATTTGAAACATTTTCGATGGCATTGTAGGGTTTGATAGACAGTTCTAATGAAAACGTGTGCTGCTCGTTCAGGTAATACGTTATTTTTATATCTAAAAAAGAATACAGATTTTCTCATCATTTAATCTCAACATATAATTCACATGCGTTTTGTCGTTGCATATTTTACACTGATCATTTACTAATAACCAAAGGACGTAGTTCGTCATAATAATCCTGAAAAAAGTATAAATTGAAGAAAATATTGAGAACTCACGGGCCTCTGAATTCATGCCACCCACCCGCTGAGTTCATCATATTCCAGGCCATCGAATCAAATTCGGGTGGATATGGTTCAGTCCCAGCCCCTGATAGATGATATTCTGGCACCCGGTTTTCATGTGGCCTACAAGCAGAGTATTCACTCTGAAGATTATTATCACCTCTGGATCCTTCCTCATACATATATGGCCCATTTTTTTCTCTCAAATAACAGTCTGTATCCCTCGTTTGTATCCTTTCATCATATGGAAGGTCATTGGTATGGGAATAAGTAGCTGGCTCAGAATTACCATAACTCTGTGGAATGTTATAATAAATTTGACCAGTTCTGTATTGATCTTCAGAAGTGTTATTAATATGACCGTAAACTTGTTGTTCTCCAGCAGGATAATTAACATGGCCGTAGCTATTTTGACCTTCAGGATAACCAGTATAGCCGTAATCATGTTGGCCTTCAGGATAATCAATATGACGGTAGCCTGACTGGGCCTCAGGGTAATAGTTAGTTCTGTTGTAGTTATATGGATCATCAGGATGATAATCAGAATTATTGTAGTTCTGCATTTGATGTTCGAAATTTGATTCCGGGGCATCCGAGTTGGAAGCTAAATTATCTTCAAACTTTTCATATTCTTGCTCATGGAAAACTAAGAATTTATCAGTTAAATAACTTGCCCATCATCAAAATTTGTGGCGAGGGTAGCGCCTACTCCGGATTTCTTGTGTTAAATCAGCATAATACTGAATTTCTTCCTTGGTCAATACTCGAAAAATGAGAATATAATCATCTTGAACTTCAAATCTTTCATTCCTAGATTCTAAAGCCTCTGCATTTACGAGACGTCTAGTGACTCTCGTCCAGACTGCATCTGATGGATTTCCTTTTCTTTTAACATCTTCCGGTAAAGCTACACCTTCTCGAGCAGGGGCTGGATCTTCGGGAAATTTATCACGGGGTGTTCGAAGGATACCTTTGACGGGCTTTTCATCGACTTTCTCCCGCGGAGGTGAAACAACACGTGGTTTTCTATTATCTGAAGCCACTGTGGAATGAGATTCACTATCAACTTCGGTCCATGTTTCATCATTACTTCTATTGATGGGATTTTTTAATTTTCGGGTGTCTGCTTCATGACTTGCTTTTTTTGATGATTTCTTGTATATCTTGTGTATTTCTTGCTTCATGGCAGTCAAGTCAACCATATCATTAGGATCATATGCTGATCTTATGTGCATATCTTTCCCCCTTCTCGAATTTCGGCGCCAACTATCGGATGATTCGTTCTCCGAGCTTGATGTCTCTAATTGACCAAGCTTGGAACGGTTTTTTTGTCTTTGACGACGCTCAAGGTATTCAGCCCTTTTTTCTTTCATTTTTTGACGTTCATTTTGTCCACGAGTAGATGATACCGCATCCTCACGAGAGATCTTGCTACCTCGAACTGCTGCTCCGTTTTTTATTTTACTTTTTTCCCTGGAGTCTAAACTACTTTGCGAATCAGATGATTCTTCACTTACACGTTTTTTTTTATGTCGCTTTTCTCTCCGCTGCTCTTTTCTTTTTCTGCCTTCTTGCTCTTCGTGCAGATTTCGTTCGTCAAGAGCGGCATTTCTTAATGCAGCTAAGCCAAGAGCTGCTCCGGCAATGCTTAATCCCGCAGCCAATGCATCTCTTCCTCTATGCTCTTTTGGGTCCTTTGATTCACCTCGCCTTTTTTGCTCGTTCATTCTATCATTTTCTGATCTATCACGTCTTTCGGTACGCATACGCAATCGTTCCATATATTCTTCTTTTTCAAGACTGTTTCGTCTTCTTCTACGCTCTCTGGCATCATAAAAAATATCTCTAGATATTGATCTGAGTCTTTCGCTGTGATGTGGTGACCTTCCAGGGTTTCTAGGGCCAACCGACTGAGGCCGATATCTCATCTCGGTGCGTGGTTCAATAAAGGTAGCCCTGACAGGAGATAAAGAAGGCGTATTTTTTTCCCGAATCCCCAGCCTAAGTTTATCAAAGCCACGAGATGAAACTGGTGGGCCGTCATCTCTTGAGTCATAAATATTTGGAGGGACTAAATCCGCATAGGTTTGTATGCTTCTCGGTCTCGGCCTTCTTTCTGGTCCATATCGACAAGTGTAAGGTCTAGGTTCATCGTATAATTGGTCTAAAGCATATAGAGACATATCGCGTGGATTTGTGTACCTAAATCCAATATCTTCATAATCATGGTCTACTGATTCTAGATATCTGCTTGCGTTAGCCAAATATGTAGGCTGAGTTTTAATATCTGTGTCAATGAATTTATTCTGATCATTTTCACGCTCCCAGTGATGGTATTGCTGTTGTTGATCCTGATATCTAAGGGGATCTGGCATTGAAATATAGCCACCATCACCTGCTCGAAAATTATTGTCGTAAATCTTTGGGCTAACCGAACGATATATAGGTCTTTCTTGTTCAGAAAGCATGCTTGGTGATGACTGCGGATAGTCATAGCTATCTATAGTTGATCTTCGTACTCGACCTCTTTCTGTTCTAGTCTGATAGTTTGTTCTAGCGCTGGGGGGTGAATTTTGTGTATCAGATGGTTGATTACCGGCTTCTCGTCGGGATAAAGGGATTGCTTGAGGATGTACGTCGACCGTAGGGTTCCCACTCAGGTTGATTGGAGGGAGATTGTGCGTCTGGTTAAAAAGAGGCGGCATTTGTGAGGGAGCTAGATTTCTGGAGTATCCGTCCATCGCGAAAAA
Organism: Erysiphe neolycopersici; assembly: GCA_003610855.1. NCBI lineage: Eukaryota > Fungi > Ascomycota > Leotiomycetes > Helotiales > Erysiphaceae > Erysiphe > Erysiphe neolycopersici. The sequence goes on along the minus strand of MCFK01006941.1, from coordinate 1,953 downwards.
TTGAGGAACTCAGTAGTCAAGAATTCTTAATTTTAAATATTATATAAATTGAGGAAAAAGGTGTGCTATGAGATCCTTCTGTTCTAGACCCTAACTTATTGGTAAAAAATTATTAACATGATTGTGCAGAATAACTCACAAGTTATGAGCCAAATTGTACAATCACTTGTATGTAAAATAAATATGCGAATATGAATGTTAACGTGTATGCAGTTTTACTCAATCAGTTTTAGGCGGACAGCATTTTGAACAATTCTACAATATTAAAGTCCTGTTCCTTAAAGTACCTTGAAGTATTTATGTCCGTACATGATATTCTCAAAACAGCTTTAGGCGCGGTGCGCGGAGGGAGAGTGAGGGCAAAATTTTTCCAAGGTGGGCCCTGATATGTGGTGAAGTAGTGAAGGGAAACTAGGGTCGATCAAGCTCGCACACAACTCTCAATATGCCACGCGTAGGGGAAAAACAAGGGATAGGAAATGGGGAGAGAAGGCGAATATGCAGACGATTTTTACCTTATCGTATGTCTCATTCTTTCAAACATCCAATTCATCTCTTCCTCGCATTACAGAGCTCAAGTCGATTTACTGACTGATACTTTACCTAGAAGCGTTGTTATATTAGAAAGAATTTTTTATAAACAATCAAATTATGGAAGGAATATGTCCAGTGATAAATAGCAGGTCAAATTACTTATGCCATTATTTTTATTATATCCGCCAACTTCTGAAATAGAGAGCAATGTAGTAACTATTAACTATTTTCGAGGTGATGATTGATTAGTTTAGTCATCTCTTCGCAGTATGTGACTATAATGGTATCGATTGTAAAATAGAAGACTGTACACGACTATTTACACTTCAAATGAGATCAGATGTATAATTTATCATTTTCGATTGCAGCTCTTTATTATCAATCACCACCTCTAATTACTATTACGGATTTTTCTACTCCTGGCCACGCTTACAGCGCGGTAGGTTGGACGCGTTTTATGATGACGAGGCTTGAGGGTTAAGCTGACAAGTACATGTCATTAACTTTAGTTTCATGATAAAGTCCTACTTATCTGAGCTCTCGCCGCCACACAGCATAAATTGATTGTATTGTATTGCCGACTCATGAAAGATTAGTGAGTTGTTTGTATCTCATGCCCAGCGGTTGCTTGTTAGCTTAACGTTATAAGCGAGTTATGACGTAAATATAACATAAGCAGTTGTGGTGTGTGGATAAAGTCTAAATCTCTCATTGACCTGCATGGACCTTGCTAATTCTTGTCTCATATAGTCAGGCCTCCACTTGGGTAGCAATGATAAGGTAAGGCAGGCAATATATATATATATATATATACTAAACAGCAACCTTATCTCGATGTGGCGGCGCTAAAAGAAAGATTAGGCTCGAGCGATCCAACAGAGAAATACAGAAAGATATTCAGATCTTAATCAAATGGTATAATCTATCGAGTTACTTTTGGAACCATAAATACTTTTATTTCTTAACAATCATCTTCATTCCATGCAGAAAACTACGATTATGATCAATACTGGGTAGATCGTACGTATAGAAGTCCAGGAGCCCAATGGAATAAATATCACAGCAGTCAGAAAAGACGAAACCAGTGAGTGTTTAGGAATCAAAAACCACATGTGCATCAAAAGAAATGTTTTTTTTTGTCGGAAGAAAGATTGTTGGTCGGGTAGGCATTCTTCAGCAAAAACAGGGGATGTTAATTTGTAACTTCGTATGAAAGCTCTGTTATTGATCAGATTACTCAGTGTGATTGAAGTGATCCTCTTTATTTATTTATTTATTTATTCTATTTAAGGTCCTAGGCAGAAGCCATAGTGTCCACTTTGGGTACAGGACCGGCGGAGCCGGTCGGGATCACGGCCTCAGGCATGCCCAACTCGTTCACGCCCGCTATTTACATAAAAGGTAATGTAATTAAAGGAT
>MCFK01006925.1:0-14747 GCA_003610855.1 Erysiphe neolycopersici | reverse complement strand
AAAAGATTTCTTTTTAGTCATCATTTACTCCCTCTGTCCCAAAAAAAGAAACTTTTTTTTGGGACAGAGGGAGTAATATTTTTGGGCTAGGGTTATCCGATTAAGGCTGATATTCTGTTGATGTAGTTCATACGTTTCCCCTCCTTCTGACCCTCGACGCTCATGCTATTTTTTAAACCAGATTCGATTTCCTTTCCACTTCCGCTCTGTGATTAGTCTGGACACGTATGCTAGTGAAGCAAATCTTTCCACACATTGTCTTCCATTTCTTGCAGCTTGTTTAGCTATCTCATCCACTTTTTCATTATCTTCAATATTCGCATTCCCGGAGGCCCATCGTACATTTACACTGATCTCAAGTTCCTGTAACCTGTTAGCATTTTCGTGAATCCTGCGAGCTAGCCACTGGCCGGGTCCTGGTCGCAGGTGTTCTATTCTCATTATAACAGGTTTCGAATCTGACTACATATCAATCGTTTGAATGAGACAAGTTTTGTCTTATCGCCTGGTATGTTGGTCGTGCCCTTGGTCGTCCCGCTCGTAGAGCGATGTCAAGTGCTTGATTAATCTCATACAGTTCCGCGTCAACGACTTCTTTGTTCTTCCCCAGGTATAAACTTTCGGGTATGCCAAGTGCTATCTATCATTTTCCAGACTACTCCCGTGCCAGTCCGACTGTTTTTCAGTTTAGACCTATCGGTCTAAAAGAAGAGCTCGTCACGGCCATCGAGATGGTTCATCGCTTTGTTTCTCGCATCTGCGTAGTTTGGTAGAACTATGACATTCCCTGGAAATTTGGGATCTTTTATTCTCTGTGTACTTTCAATACTCAATCGTTGGCCAAGGTTCCTCGGCCTTATGGACAACCATTCCCAGTTCAACTCTTGTTCGCCTGGTTGCGCATGTGAATCTCCCTCCCGTAGGGTTTCTGGTGAAATTTCCCGCAAAACATTATCTTTAGGCAAAGTCAAAAGTCTCTGTGCATACCTACGCTGTCTATTATTCAACAGCGAAACTGCAGGTTGAAGACCTGATTCTTTGACAATGACACCCACTGGAGCTGTCCGGAACATTCCCGTGATTGTACGGCCCTGTCGGTTAACTATTTTTTAAATTGCTGTTCTTATGTTTTCTGATCTCTCCACCACAATTCTGCCCCAAATAGTGCCACTGACTGCACTGCTGCAACTTGTATCTTTCGAGCTAGTCCTGGGCAAAGTCTTTTTGAAGGAACTATAGACCGCAGACGGGCCTCAGCCTTGCGTGCTTTTAGAACGTAAACTTCCTTTAGAGTCTTGAAATCTAGGGCCGAGTCTAACCAAAAGCCGAGCCAACATGTCGCTTCTCTATTGAACTTAAATGAACGGCCATTTATTTGGAGCCTAGCATTCCAAACCTCGGTCTTGATCTTACGCCATCTAGTAAAAATGATGGCCTCCGTTTTTTCGTGATCAAATTGGAGTAGATTTTCAAATCCCCAATTTGTAGCTAGTGCGCCCGCATTTTGTATCCGTTCTACTAGTTCTGGGGTGATACTCGCTACAATCAGAAAGCCAGAATCGTCAGCAAACGATGTGGCTAGACAGCCATTGATTTGATTTTCGACATACTCGAATACCCTACTGAGATATATCGCAAAAAGGATTGGCGAGACCGGCGATCCTTACGGTACTCTATATTCCTCAATGACTTCTTTTCCGCAATGCCCATCTATCATTAATTGTAAACGTCTATCTGTCATAAATGATCCTACACACTTGATCAGCTTGCCGTCTACTTTCATGTACCTCATACGCCGCAGTAGTTGGTTACAGCTTACATGATCAAATGCGCCTTTAACGTCCATTAAGAGCAACCCCGCAATTTTACCTTGATTCCAAGTCTCTTCCACCCTGTTTATCACTATAGCCACCGCATCAGTACAGGACAGTTATTTGCGATTACCCATCTGGCCTTGATGCAATACTCCGCTACTTTCGCACCAAACGGAAAGTAGTTCTGCTGCTACTTTCTCCGTAACCTTACCTAAGCAATTTAGGAGACTTATTACTACTCTGTAGGATTTTGCCTGACTGTAGTCTGTCTATCTTATTCGGTTTTCGCAGTAAGATTCCTTTGGCTGTTCGCCATGGGTATGTTTGGTGTCCTTGACGTATACAATGCCTGATCAGTGCAATGATTCGTTCGGCGTCCTAGCTCCATAAAAGTCTAATCGCTCGAAAGTTGATTCGATCTGGTCCTGGGGCTTTCTTGACTGATTGATGGTGTAAAGCTCTATAAACTGATTCTTTACTAACTTCATTATACGCTTCTCCAGGTATATTTTCGGGTGGCTCTTGATCATCCGATGGCGGGGTTGGAAAGCTAGCAATCCGAATCAAATTTTCCTTTTCCTCGATGGTGACGGTACAGTGCATCAAACAGGAAGAATTGCTCTGGCTGCCGCTCTATGTGCCTTAACTATCATATTTAAGTCCTTCGCATTGCTGGCCTTATCGAGTTTTTTTTTGTAAAGAATTTTGATTTTGCGTATTCAACAACTTTCCTGTAGGCTTTTCTACCAGACTGTGTAAGGGTTCTCTGGCCTGATATGTCCTTGAAATGTTTCTTCACATCCTTACAATTTTGGTCCCACCAGGTTTGTCCTTTATTGTCTGGCAGAAAATGATTGGCTGAACCTACCAATGAGTTTTTTGAGATTGCAATTAGCTTTTCGGTATCAATAAACTCACTTTATGAACAACTAGTATCTCCGTAGCAAACATTGAAAAATAAAAGTATATAGTACACAATTAATCGAAAATAACTACATTAAATCACTTTATAAATCCTTAGCGCTTAATTTTCGGAAATTTTCGCAATTCATAAGAAATGATAGATTACATATAATGAATAGTGCCTACCCTGTCGCTCCCTCATAATTATCAGCTACTACACTTGCTAACATCGTGAGGTCTTAAGGGTCCTCAGCTTTCCTGCATTAATTTATATGAGTATTTACCTTTAGATCACTTCAATAAATGAGCGCTATCCTTTCAAGCTAAATTCGTTCAAATAAATCCGTACCTGTGAAAAAATTTCCTTTGCAATTGCCTTAGAAGTCCCAAGCGAAATTTGGAATAATATCATAAAATAATATTTGCCTTCTTCGTTATCATCTCATTGGAAATTTCATGCCCGTTATACTATTGACTTCCATAGCCAAATATGTACAATTCATCGTAGTTATGGTTTCCAATTCGTCCGCGTGTTTCTTCGCTTAATACAATTGACAACGATCCCCAGATCCGCGAGACAAAATCTTGGTCATCGTCTTACGTTGTAAGGTAGAACTAGCTTATGACCGTAATAAAATCGGTTTTAGAGCAAAAGGCAAAAAGGATGACTTCGTTCAGTGGCAAAAGCGCGCCAAGAGCAGGATACCTCTACCTATTCTAGGTAAATGAATAAAGTAGAAAATGAGAATTCAGACACGTCACAGTTGTTAATGTGTAAATTTCTTTTCACGATGTTGATACGAACGCTATTTAAGACTAGTGAAGATATGCAAGTTATATTGAAGTTTCGGAATATATAGAATAATGTTGCATGCTGTCGAAGAACCGAGATTAACTACTTACTAAGTTTGGTTAGAGATTATGAGCAGACTCTATAAAAATAAATAAATAGCTTACAGTCCCTTAGAGCCATATCTAAAGCTTTGTAATCAAAATACTGCATCTATTACCCCAAAAAGGGAAAATATCAATGCATGGCTCCGCCAAAAATATTAATTCCGAGACAAACCCCCATCACGATAAATCCGTATACGGCTAGTGCTAACGATAGCTTCCTAACATATTTTTTCCATTGCGAGTTTGTAAGGAGCCCAGTATTTGAGTTTTCATCTTCTGAGCCACTTAAGTCATCATCTTCCTCTTTTAATAGACGCAGAGGGTGAGCAGAATTTGGCGAGGAAATTTTGTAATAAAATAGACCAGGTAAAATAAAGCTAATGCTTGTACTCCCAGTACTTCCTACATACGCAAGAACTTTATCTAGTGATGAAACCATCATAGCAACAGTATAGCTAAGGATGATAATAATGGAAGTAATAAATGCGAATCGCGCCTCAGAAATAGTTTCATTCCTCGCGATCTGTCGATTTTGATTTGCAAGCAGCGGTACTGACCTTGATGAAGATCTATCAGACAAGTTGGGAGTGGTCTCTCGACGAATAAACCGCCATCTCAACACCATGTCTACCGATGCTCTGCATGGATGAACTTGAAGTGGGTATGAAAAAGTGCCAAGCAACACTATTGCAGCTTTTCCAACGGTAGAGCCAATGGAAGGAGTATCTTTTGTCTATGAGTTTCATTTCCAACAAAATTTTATTTTCAAAGTACTCACACATCCCAACAATATTTCCAGCAACTTCATTTCCAAACGATAAATAGCCAGTGATGGCAACGAGGATGTAGAAAAACGCTGATGTGCCTATGCTAGATACGATAACAGTAGATGTACTAACTAGAAAATTAGCTGAGGTTTCTAGTGATTCCAATTCAAGAGCTCACCTTCTATGTGTGTTATTTCTAATTTCGTTCAAAATTGAAAACATCTGTAACATTATATTCAGAAGAGTACTTAAATCTCTGAGCTTGGCTTACATTTTGATGACATGTATAGGCAAAAACTATGACAGGAAAACTCCTCAAGACCGGTACTACACCGGCCCATTTGATTACTCTGATTTCTCCTCTTTCTGCCATCGTATCAGTTTGAATAAAATGATAAAGAACAAGCACGACAAGGTAGCCTATCGATACTAATGCCAATATACTAGTATATTTCAAAGAGTCTAGACGTCGGACGAAGGAAAGAGGTATAACTACTAGCCTGTATGGAATTAGCTCTAAAGTCGCAGAAGTAAGGAAATCTTATTATTTCTTTAACCACATTACATGAAAGCTGTGATCCAGAACTGCCTATCAAGAAGACATGGAATAACTTCTGTATCTTTAAATGATCCATTTATAACACCGGGCATTAGGTCTCCTATGATTATCAAGTAACTCACTCCAACTCCAAAGCATTTTATAGCAATAGCCGCATCAAATATCACAGCCGCATTTGGGTATGCAATTTGTGATAATGCAAAGAAAGAGGAGGTCCCTCGGTCAAGATATTGAGCGCATCGAGCCTGCAAATATAACCCAAATCCTGCCGTCAACCCTGACCACAAAATCGCTATTGTGCCCACCAGTATTCCCATCTGGGAGAGAACATGAGGGACCGCAAGTAGCCCGGTGCCGATTACTAATGAAAAAATTAATTTTGAATGATCTAAATAGGGGGTAGAGCTTACTTGTATTCAATAGATTAACAACACAACTTAATGAAGATGCACTTTCAAAGTCATTCTGATATTTACTGCTAATACTAGCTGCTGTCCTACTAAATCTGCGAGCTCTATCATATCTTTCACCTCTAGTCATAATGATTTAATAGAGTCGATCAGAGCAACAGCTTAATTATGATACGCTGGCTCTGTGTTTGTGAGATTAAGCCAGGGTTGTTTCAAGATCCATAGAATAATATATAGATATAAGTATCAAAAAATATTCTCACCATTAAAGCCGAGTTACTTAACGTTCAATTGTGTTGAATCTAAGCTTGCATTTGATCGCTCGAGTCAGTGGGCTCTCATTGACTTATCTGCTGCACAGTCATTGCATAGCCTAAATCCAGGATCGTCCATTTTTGAAAATATATGAGGCGATCATGTTTTAACATAGAATAATTAAAATCCTAATCAGAACGTTGCTCGAAAAAAAAATTAGCGGGTGTTTTTATGTGTTTCATCCTCATAGAAGCAGCTTTTTAATTTACAGTTATTTTGGGCATTCTCAGTGGCATACAAGAAGCTTGTATAATACATAATCTACAGCAATAACCATCCGATACCCAATATTCCCAAATACTAGCACATACTAGTTGGTCTCGTTGGGTAAATTGGATATGAATGTATTTTCCATGACCAGCAAGCCCTTTGGTAAAACCAAAAGCTATTTTTTGGGAAAAAACCTATCAGGAAAGGCTTTGCCATCACTCCACTCCACTGCTCTTTTTCGACAAGTAGATGCGATGCAGTCCCCTCTCTTTAAATAAGCCGTGTACAACCTAACCAATTACCTCTAGAGTTTATCTATCACTGAACAATCTCGTCAAAAGTTTGTCTCTAATGGGTCTTTGCATTTTAACTATGTTATGACTATGGCTCTGATTGCTGGGATAGTCATGGAATATGTTTCAAAGAGATGGATAGAGGATAAATGGTAGTCCTGAAGAATTGGTGAATGCCAAGATAGTTGGATTTTTTATCTGACGAGAGAAAGGTTACTGGCACGCCTCCGCATGAAAGTGCAGAGAAAGGCCTGGCGTGGCGCCTTTCTTCAGTGCTTACTGGGTAGGACAATAAAGACGATCAAAATGTAAGCATAACACATCTACTTTGACATTGGCACTTATCCTAAAATCATTGAAAATGGCAACTTTGGTAAAACTATCTACACTTTCATGTGTAAGTTAAAAGTCATTAGATAGCAAACTACGCCCCCGCAAGCTGGATTATTACTTAATTACGTAGCTCATCCCGGTTTGATCTTGCCAAATATGGAGTCATAAGTTGAAAATTAGAATTGACGTCTCAAGTTTTTTAAACAAAAAAACATGATCAAATAGTTTGATTGTATATCGATGGATAAGTACCCAAATTAATGTCATGTTTTTTCAAAGTTATGAGAAAGCTACATTTTGAAGAGCCTTAGGTATTTATAGTTGATCTGCACTCTATATATTCGCATATGTTATGTTGATTACACAAGAGGTTAACCATGGTCCTTAGGATTCTCCCCACAGTGCAGAGGTACTGGGGTTTATGGCTATCTGATTAGGCATGGGCTATAGAATAGCAATTACCGGTGCATGGCCCTTAGCAATTCCCTTAGTTAATTGGTGCATTGGCGTGTTATTAATCACTGGACAACAGGGGTTAGGATAACCGATAGATAGCTTTTCTGATTACATGAGAACGTTTTTAAAGCAAACTACTTCGCTCTATCTAATTTGTAGCTATCAGACAGCGGATTATCTTCATATATTTTATTTCTCGCTGCGACTCAGATTATTGGGAATGGTACTAAAGATACGCTTAGCACGATTCGGGCGCAAAAGGAATCCTGTCTACAACATCGTTGTTGCTCAAGCTAGGTTGGTTGGTCTATATCCCTTTGAACTTATCTCCCTAAGTACTTGAGATATAACAAAAAAGTCGCTGACAGAAACTCAGATCTGCACGTAACAGCAAGCCAATTGAAGTTTTAGGTTAGAGTTTCCAAGTAATGAAATCGATTTTTGTAAAAATTTTACAAGATCACAAATTTTCTCTTATTGCTGAAAGGATGATGATTTTAAAAAAATTACTGACGTACATTATCAATGAATCAATAGGCACCTACGATCCATTGGCTAAACTTCCTCTTGATCCCAATGGACAAAAGTTCAAGGATATCAAGTTAGATTCTATCCGGGCAAAATACTGGCTAGGAGTTGGAGCTCAGCCTAGTGATCCTATGTGGCGACTTCTATCCATGGTAAGAGAAAGGAAACGACATTTGTATTCGATCAATACCTTATGAGTAACTTGTCAATTCAAGTGAGGCTTATTTTACAGGGAGGAATTATTTATATGAAGATTTTATTATTTAAATACCCTGACTGTATATGAAAAATAGACTTCTTTTTAAAAAATTTCCAATTTCGGGGAGATGCAAGCTAATCAGATTTTTTCTGTTATAGGCTGGTTTAATAGAACCAAAACATCAGAAAAAGCATCCATAATAAGAAAGTTATATAAGTGGATTATCTCTTGACAAGATAAAGGGGCTAAGATTACTTATACAGAACGCAGAACGGTCAGTGTAGAAGTCTTGAATTCTCAATCGTCGATCTTTGTTGAGAAAATAATTTCGAATTTCTACTCGTAAATTTTCTTCTGATACTGAAGTCAACCATTTTTATTATCATACATAAATGCAGAATTTCAATCATTATATATTATGCTAAAATTATCTTTCTTATCTTTAGGTCACTTCTGATGCATAGGTCAGAACTAAAAAGTCAGGGAAAATGAATTCAAAGGATGAGGAATTAAGAAAAATGGTTAACGAAAAAAGTGAGAGGATATTTAATCTCACAGGACTCAATGTCAACACGATACGATATATCACAAAATAATTGTCTGTATATTTCTAAGATAAATATTAATTGTGAAAATTTACAGCGTTATTTGAAAACTTCAAATTGTTAAGAGCAGAATCTTAACCAAACCAAAACAGTGTGGGATTGCCCAAGCTATCTAGAAGAATACATATGCTGACTTTAAACCTTTTCAGGTTGAGTCACTGATCTTTATAATGACAGGCAAGCTTTATCACAAATTCAAGCTGCGCTCAACTACATGTATCAAAAACAGGAGCCGCTTCGATCATTACATGTAGATGATCCTTTCAACAGTGTTAAACACTAAGCATTATTTCAAAAACGTCCTCACATACAAATTCGTATCCAAGTAATAAATTATATTTATATGTTATCCTTAAGTGTATTTACTCGCCCATGAACAGATCTCCACCACCCGAATTGAAAAGGTCTGACAGTCACACAAACAATTTATTAATTGATAGAAAGTAACTTAGCCCAACACGAATTTACTGTACTACCCATCTCTCAAAAATCTCACTTATAGAAACAGAGGCTCTCCCTTCTAGCACAAAATTGGGGACGACGTAGATAGAGCTTACATAGTATATGTCCAGATATACTAGATGGTGAGGTAATACATGAATATCGAACCCTTGATAAAATAGTACGGAGTCTTATACTGCCTCGAAATTGAGGTAACATGTTGATCTTAATAACATTAATCCCTCCCAATCACTGATGCAATGCAATTGGCGTTTTTTCCTATATATAAAAGTTATGCGAAGGTTGACTTGGTGATTAAGCTTGTCTGCCTGTTTGTTGTTGTAAAAAAAAAAACCGTGAATCAACCTGAAAAGGGTAAGAGCAAGTCGACTCAAGAGGCCCTCCAAGTTGTTGTTAGGCTGGTATTATGCTTCTTAGTTTCAGTTCATGAATGATGTAAGGGACATATGTTAGTTAGGTTTAGGCAAATCAGCGTTGAGAACGCTCAAAAGCACTTACTGACTGACCAATGATGTAATCAAAAAATTTGATTTTGTCGCTAATACGTCATGTTTATTTAGTATCGATCGATATTGATGGTTAAAAAGACAAAACACTTTTTAAGGGAAAAAAGCATACACACATATATGTATATATTCTGAAGTTTCTTATCCAGATTATGGGCGCATTACAAAGGTATCTTTCTGCTGCAAATGCTTTGGCATTGGATAGAGATTTGATGACGATTGGGGGGTTTTCAATTGATCAATTGATGGAATTGGCTGGTCTCTCTGTATCACAAGTCTTGCATGAGGTGTATAATTACAAAAATGGCAAAAATATTCTGATCGCATGTGGTCCTGGTAATAATGGTTCGTTTGATTTTTTCCTCTTAAAAAAAATAAGAATAAAAAAACGGCTATCTAATAATTTTCTGTATCCAAAAAAAAAACATAGCTAAAGCTGTTTCGTGAAAAAGGTGGCGATGGTTTAGTAGCTGCGAGACATCTGAAGCATTTCGGGTATCAGCCAAAAATATTTTATCCAAAACGAAATAACAATGACTTGTTTAAGGTATGTCAGTTCTCGTTTTGATAAGAAATGGATAAAACATGTGTGGTCTCTCCCCCTTTAAATTTAATGACTGCTGAAATTTTATATCTATAAAAAGCGACTTGTAACTCAACTCGAGGATCTCGATATACCATTTACCAATGACTTTGTTGCTGCAACTAAAGCATCTGATTATGTTATTGACGCGATCTTTGGTAATACCCTACCACTTATACTTACTGTGAGGATGTCTTTTCTGATATTCTTGTAGGATTCTCTTTTTCTGGTGAGATCCGTGAGCCATTCCAAGCAGTTATTACAGCCTTAGAAAAGACAACACTTCCAGTCATATCAGTAGACGTCCCGTCCTCATGGGATGTCGAAAAAGGCCCCCCCTTGTCTGGACCAGGCTCTAATTTCAATCCTACCGTACTAGTGAGCTTGTATGTTCATGATTCATGTCTTAAAATATTTTCAGCATTTTGAGTCTATGCTGAGTTGTCTTAGAAGTGCACCAAAGCCGTTAGCTTCGTTCTTCAAGGGTAGACACTTCCTTGGAGGAAGGTAAGTTTAGAAATGATTTGATCAAAATGTAGTATGACGGACTAAATGACTATATTAGATTTGTTCCTCCAAAGTTCCAGGAAAAATATGGCTTAGAGAAATACGAATATATAGGCGGTTCTCAAATACTCGAAATTATAGATAATTCAGAGTAGCTTTATCAATTAAGTATTGCAATAGTTTAAAACAAATATCTTGGCCACACAGAAACATGAAAAATATAAGCTCATTTTCCGGATTTATTTTCCAACCAGAAGTTTACAACTGAAAGTTCATAAATCTGCTGATAGCGTGACGCTTTAATGTAGTTAAGATTCTGGTCATTGTAACTGCTGATATTCATAATACCATTAACTTACTGCTTTATTCAAATAAAACCAACGCGGTTCCTCCTTTGCATATATCCTTTTTTCATAAGCTATCATAAGAATTAAAGCGGATCTTGACTCACCCCTTCCTTATGAATTAATTTTGAAATTACACCATTTTGAGGAGATCGGATTACAGTTTCCATTCTAAAAGTTTCTGTTTAAGTCAATTTCCTAAGGCAAGTATGTAAAGACTTACTTCATACTTTCGATCCTGTATGCATGTGTTAATATAGTGCTTCTTTAGTTTAATTGAATGCATAACCTACACAATCAAAGGATCATTCTCATGAACACTATCTCCCTCTTTTGCAATAAGTCGAAGGATCTTACAAGGCATGGGGGCAAGGACACTATTCGAGTTGTCCTTATAGTCTGATATTTTGTTAATCCAATCTGGTGGAGCTAATTCTAATAAAATTTTCTGCCCTTGTTGAAAAACGGTGATATTATTATCATGTAAAACGACAGTACTATCGATCCGTGTGTGAGAGAAAAATGATGAAATCGAGAGATCCTTGCATTCAAAAATAACGTCTTCGAAAACTTTCTTGGTACCGTTGTTATTCAGCTCAAACGTGTATCCATTTTTTTTGATAGATTTTAGAGTTACTCGGATGTGATTTTTATTTCTACCTTCAACAGTAAAGAAATTTATCTCACGCTCAATAAAACTTTTAAATCCAACGTTCAATCCATGTGGTCCGGATAAATTTACCACAGCTTTTGATGAGTTATGCCTTAAAAGAGCTATAGCAGCCTGAACATAGACTTCAGGTGCTATTAATGAGGGAGCAAAAATTTGGTCCTTGTGTTCTTGGATGAAATTAGTATCGATTTCTCCTTCCATAAAGGCTCGGCTCTGGCAAATCTTTTTGAGAAACTCAATATTTGTGCTTACACCAACTATTTCATATTCTTGTAATGCATTATATAATCTTTTAATAGCTAGTCTTCGTGTTGAGGCGCTAACAATAAGCTTAGCAAGCATCCCATCGTATGCAGGCGAGATCGTATCACCTTCAACGAAGCCAGCATCAATTCGAACATTATCACTTATTTTAGGTATTTTCAGATATCTAAGTTTTCCAGAGTCTGGCGTAAAGTTGTTATCCGGATTTTCTGCATATATTCGAGACTCTATTGCCCACCCACGGTTCTTAAATCGTTTAGATATGGTACTTTGGTCTGTTGGTAAAGGCTCCCCAGCTGCTACTCTGAACTGCCATTCAACAAGATCTTCACCTGTCACTACCTCAGTAACTGGATGCTCTACTTGAAGTCTCGTGTTCATTTCCATGAAGTAGAACTTTTTCGTGTGGCTGTCATATATAACTTTTGAAACGTTAGAAAATATTACTTTATAAGAATTTTATCTAGTACATTCAACTGTACCAGCTCCCTGATAGTTTACGGCTACCGCTGCTGCCTTTGCTTTATCCCACAAGTCTTGTCTTATATCTTCTGCCAAATTTGGTGCTGGTGACTCCTCAAGGATTTTCTGATGTCGTCTCTGGATACTACAGTCTCTTTCTCCTAAAGCAATTACGTTTCCATACCTGTCCTTTAATCACTCGGTATTTTAATCAATGTAGAGTTTATAGAGAGAGATATAGCTCACCCCGAATATTTGTACTTCTATGTGCCTAGGAGAAGCTATATATTTTTCGACGAGCATTACATCGTCCCCAAAAGAATTAACTCCTTCACTCTTTGCACTGTTTAACTTATCAAGGAATTCATCTTCACATGTGACTACTCTCATTCCTTTTCCACCACCTCCTTTCACTGCCTTAACCATCACTGGAAAACCAATCTTTCTAGCTTCATTCAAAAGGAAACTTTGATCTTGATTGGGCCCATGATACCCAGGGATACAAGGAACACATGCCCTAATCATAATTTCTTTGCTTCTAGACTTATTCCCCATCGCCTCAATTGATTCCCATGATGGTCCAATGAACACCAGACCCTCTTCGACACATCTTCTTGCGAATTCAGAGTTCTCGCTCAAAAATCCATATCCGGGATGTAGTGCTTCGCAGCCTCTGTTTTTTGCAATAGATATAATTTTTTCTCCATCGAGGTAGGCAGAGCTATGGCCTAGGTTCGCATTGAAGGGACTATGCAGGGCATGTTGAGACTTCAAGTCAGATTCCGTATAAATTGTGGTACATCGAATGCCCAATCTAGACGCCGTACGTCCAACTCTAATTGCAATTTCCCCACGATTTGCAATAAGAACAGAGTTAATGGGCTTTGCGGAGGCTGTTGCAATCGTCCGGAAATAACTGGTCTTTATACAAGGAGCCAGCTCTTGGCATGTTCGCAGTAACATTTTAGACTAGAGAAACTTGCAAAATTATGAGCTCCTGCCAGAGTTAGAGTCATTCATTTCAAGTAAAACAGGAGAAGTGAAGCTCTAAATAGAGTTGTAACGCCCGACGGATTATGGTCCCCTCAAAGTTGCGTCACTGGCCCGTGCCTTCTTCAGCCGATCGGCTCAAATCATATGTGATCTCATTGCCCCACATGAGCGCCATTCACAAAATTAGCCAGCAATGATAAAACAATAGAGAGCGGCTATATCAATTTCCCCTGCCTGTTAGTTGATGGTTTATTTAGGGAACCGGTAAATCCCATACATCTTCGACCTTGCACTAAAATTTAATAGCAACGCCAAAACATCAGTGAAGATCTCGATGTCCGAGTCCCACGCTACCTCGTTCAATTCGACTTGATCTTTTAGTTGCAGATGTGGCCATGTAACGTATACTGTAGCTATCTTCGCGAAAGTTTTCTGCTCTCATACTAATCCTCCTAGCTAGTACATATCCAATGCAGATTTGCCCTCGCCTCCATATTTTTGCATATTCGGAAGCTCATTCTCATCAGTATCCTCATCATCATTCAGCATATCAACATATACGGCACTACCCAATGCATCCATCTTTATACTTCCCGTATATGCCCTCTCTCGCAATTTTCCAGGCTAGTACCAATCGTTATCTCCTCAAGCTATACGATCAATTCCCATCTTTGTAGCAAGACCTCTTGAACGTGCCACAGGTGGAGGGAAAAGTGCTGAAACAGATTATGCCGCAGCAGTAGCTTCGAGAATGTCTTTAGGAGTGTCAGGCTCTGATTAGGAAGAGGCTCTTCAAGTTGGACTTGTACTGTAGATTTTGGGATAAGAGCATCTGAGCGGTGCAAGTCGTGCGCGTCGTCGTTCTCATCAGAAGACAAAGTGCTTTAGATGTGCAATGAGAAGTTCAATTGAGAGATTCAGGCGACGACCTACAAATTTCAGTTTGAGGCTGAAAATGTTTGGAACTTAAATGTTGATACATGTCATTTTGTCCCCGTGACAAGATCAAATTATGAACCAGTGGGGTAGAGCGGCAGAGCCTCGTTTTGGGGATAATATCCCTACTAGTATTTGTGCTAGTTAATATATTGGCTTCAAATATACGGCAATACTTGGTTCCTTGATATAAGTAAGATCTTTGCTATCATCATTGCGAACGTTTTTGTCTTTAACTCAAGAATTTATTTTCGCGACCTCCTCCGGACACGATTTACCATCAGTTGCAACCTTATTTCTGCACTTGTGTCCAAACGTTCAAATAGAGACATGTTTTCTCAAGCAGACAATGAATCAAGATATATATCAAATATTACATACTAATTATTTAAATTTAAATTTAAATCATGACACTTCATGAAACTGTTATGAATCAATTAAAAATCGTAGCTCAACCAAATATTTTTCGAATGCAGGCTGGGTATTCACAATATCGTGAAACTATGGGCATCCAAACAAGCTCGAGGTCGGGAGTTTGCTCAGATGAAATTGATAAATTTGTAGACTTTATGAAGTTGTTGTGGGTTGTGCACGTGACTTTGTGGCTGGGCTATTATTCAGGCCCAGCATTACATATTATATCAATAATGTGACTTTTTAAGTTTACATTATGAAACCAAATGACTCGCTTATTTTTATTTATACAAGAGGTTGGGAGAGATCAGTTA
>MCFK01006912.1:141-11656 GCA_003610855.1 Erysiphe neolycopersici | reverse complement strand
ACCAGCTTGGTTTCTGTCACAGCTCTCAGTTAGAGCTAACAGAGGAAAGAACCTAGGATCGATCGCTTTTGAATCAGGTAGTGAATGAACTTGTCAAAATCATCTGGCAATTCTGTTGCTTTCGATTCTGACGAGTTGGAATTAGTTCTAATCTTCATATGTCATACAATTACCGTTGCTGTCAGGATATGTCAGAAATTATCTTTAGTTTTTTCAGAAAGAAGGTTAACTTGCCTTGAGCAAGTTGATTGAGACGGATAAAAGGTTATATTTCTAAAACTGGGTTTTTAACTACACTATATACATGATCTTAAACCTATCTTTGACACGTGAAGATTCCATAAGTTTACTCCTCATGCCAGGAGTTTCCTTAGGTTCGCTTTGACCCAACACACACAATATGGGAAGCCGGTATTTCCTTAGAATGTATTTTAGTTTGTACAAGGATACGAACAGGATAAATCACATGCTTTCCAACTCCAACAGGATATCTATCTTACTAAGGATTCTGTCGCCGGATGAGTTGTTATCGATATACGAAAGAGCAAGTCCAGTAAAATCAGTTTATTACAAAAGTCTGAAATATCTAATCCAGGAATTATCCTCTCTATAAATACGTTCTATCGTCGTTCGCTGTGTCCTGTTACCTAGGACAACAAAACTTCCTGGCATAGCCAGTTCTATCACAAAGAGTCTAACCCGTAACAGATTCTTCATCGAGCAGAGTTTGAGACAGGACCCATATAACCAGGTTTGATTGCATTTACATATTTATGATTTGTGGTTGCACAAGAGTTTTATTTAGTGTTAACAAGTATGTGTTGCTGCCTCGGTTGCATAAATACCTTGGAAATACCGGTGCAAATGCTGCATACAAAATCATAAATCAAATAGTGATATTTACGAATGATCTTAGATAATTGAGCGGGTCAAACTTTCGAGCTACAAATAGGAAAATCTTTTTTGTTCCGTGTGAAGCCAGAGCTTAGAATGATTCTAGCCCCGAGGACTACGGTTCGGAATGTGAGGTCATTTCTGGTGTGCAAATTCAAATCTGTATTCTAGGTACTGGCTAACTTTGTCATTGGGGCCATTTTCTGTCTCTAATCGTACTTATGTAAATATCACATCTGATATCAGGGAAGTGTTCCAAGCTCGAATTGATGAGAAACGGGAGCTTCTCAAAAAAGTTAAAGTTCATGGAGATAAAAGCATAGGGCATTTGAAAGTTGCAAACGTATACGGTGGCACGAGGTCAGTCAGAAGATACATTAAATTGAATCTTCACTTAATCTTCGACATAGAGGATTGACGTCAATGCTGTGGGAAGGATCGGTTTTAGACCCCAATGAAGGAATTCGTTTTCATGGACGTACGATCAAAGATTGTCAACGGGAATTACCTAAAGGTATAAGCGGTACAGAGATGTTGCCCGAAGCTATGTTTTTACTGCTCTTGACCGGTGATGTACCCTCCATCACACAAACTCGTCAATTTTCTTATGACCTAGCCAACAATGCCGACCTACCCCCATTTGTGGAAAAATTGTTGGATGAATTCCCCAAAAACGTCCATCCTATGAATCAATTTGCCATTGCTGTATCAGCTCTTTCTACTACCTCAGAATTTGCAAGCGCATATGAAAAAGGTTGTGATAGGTCACAACTCTGGTCACCAGCACTCAATGATTGTATATCTCTTCTAGCAAAACTTCCGGTCATCGCGGCCAAGATTTACCAAAATACATATCGAGGTGTTGGCCCTCTACCAGCGTCAATTGATCTAGGACAAGACTGGTCGTATAATTTCGCAGCTATGTTGGGCAAGGGAGGAAATCAAAACGAAGATTTTCAGGATTTCCTTCGTTTATACCTTGCGCTCCATGGTGACCATGAAGGTGGCAATGTATCATCACATACAACACATTTAGTTGGAAGTGCACTGAGTGATCCTTTCCTAAGCTATAGTGCTGGTCTTCAAGGTTTAGCTGGACCTCTTCACGGGTTAGTAAAAATCATCTAATGTTTTTGTAAATCATTGTTAACAATTTAGTCTCGCTGCTCAAGAAGTTCTTCGCTGGATTCAAATGATGGAAAAATCTATAGGGCCCGACTATACAGACGGTGATATAGTCAATTTTTTCCATCAAACCTTAAAATCTGGGAAAGTCATCCCCGGTTATGGTCATGCCGTCCTTCGTAGGGCGGATCCTCGATTTGAAGCACTCATGGAATATGCCTCGTCGCGTCCTATCGCTAATGACTCAACCTTCAAATTGGTAAAGAGAGTTTCTGAACATGCCCCCCAGTTTCTCAAGATGAATTGTCGAATTCAATGCCCACATCCGAATGTTGATGCATCCAGTGGTGTTATACTCCACTATTACGGCTTCCGTGAAACTTTATATTACACTGTAATATTTGGCGTGAGCCGAGCATTAGGGGCCTTATCACAATATATCTGGGATCGGGCCCTAGGTTTACCAATCGAGAGGCCAAAAAGTATAAATATGGAGGGCCTACTAAAAAGGGTAGAAATGCATTCTGAATAAGGTATGCGACAAATCAGGGTAGGTTTTGTCTGAGGATTTTTGTTTCTCAAAATTGGATAAACTCCAACTCTCCTGCCTCTATCCCAAATTAATAACGTTGAGCGATAGATGAAACGAGCAGAGGATGATAGTTTCTCTCGATAATTCAATGTAAAAATGCGTCGCACATATTATCATTAAACGTACTCTTGCGAACATGCATTGAATATTTTTTTGTTGATTTTTATTAATTAAGTTCGGGTTATTGGAATAACCTTTATAATTTACTATAGTGAAATCAAATTCTGTTCTATTCTCTATTATCTGACGCATTAGTTTCCAAATCTTACGCTTGTAATTTAGTCCATTAGATAATCTTATACTCAAGCTATAATATAGAATTAAATTTAGGTGTAACGAGATTTGTTGTATGTGGGCATTACTGAGAAAGAAAGTCGGAATGTAGGATCCGCCGACTGCTTAGTAACAGTATAAATCCAATTATCCTGCTTGATATTTCGACACGTTGCTCATCAGGAGACGAGAGGATTCTACTTAAGAAAACATGACGACTTACTACATAACACAGAAAATGAGAAAATGAAAATTTTGAATAATGTACCAAAATCTGATGAAGCTCAGGTTAATTTGTGGCACATGTAAGGAGGAATTTTAGAAAATTGGTCTAGAAATTACCAAATTTAACAGCCTCCACAGAGTACAAAGACGGCATTCTTAATTCTTCGTGGTGACCCCTACGAGCCTGAGGTTTATCTTCAGAGTCAACAGAAACACGCACTTCTTGGTCACGGAGGAGAAATCATCCACATTAATTTCCGGAGTTAATCCAGTTCCCGTTACGGCGATGGAGGATTGCAATATGTTGGCTCCCTTTGTTATGATGAATCATATTAGTCTTACAGATATTCTGACATTGTATTATCTCCTGAGGAATGAACACTAGCGTTATCGGTACATCTGGACTACGAGATATTAGGGATTTACTGATGGATATACGTGCCTCGCGTGGCTTTGTGGAATTGCAAGTTTTTTTTCTAGGTCTTTTTCCCCGTGTACGCAGCATCCACGGCCACTCCTTTTAATTATCTGTTTTTGTGAGGTGAAAAGTTCTTGTCGAAAAAGAGTGCAATTTTACAGATATAACCGAGTCAAATAGCTATCCATCATGAGTCATAGTATCAACGATCTTAGGTTTATGACAAAAGAGGATAGGAACACTGTCAAAGGTGTGGCCTGGGCTAGAGAGGAGCTTACTATGTTATATAGTCATAGACTGTGTATGTATAAAGTCAGGGATTCAAGTAATACATTAGCAACGCGTATGTTTTAACGCGTAGTCGAAGGTAAGCTACAAAGGCGTGGTATTCTCCTGAAACATCTGAAGCTGATAAAATTTGACTTCTTAGATGTACTGATAGGCGTCTTTCCATCATCAACTTCCAGTTAGTCTTATCTACCGTCGAGTAAATTGAATCGATCATGTTATCTTCAAAAACTGTAATGAAAATCATGGAATTTGCTTTCTTTTTAATATGGTCTTTCTACTCTTGTGGTTGCCTGGTCGCGCAAAGACGGATATTCGCATCTTTGTTTTAAGGCTAAAAGAAATCCTTCAAGTTTTACTATTTCAACAGGAATCTATTGATCTTCGAGATGCCGGAAAGACGATCTCATCTTAATTAGAGCACAAGGCCAAAGACACTGATATCCAAACCTTATTTTTTCTGACCCAAAAAAAAAATCTCTCTGTTTGGGTATGGTTCACTAGATGGGAACAGAAAGAGCGCACGTTCTCTGGTGTTCTGTCACAAGAGGTGATAAGCTGAATCGGGACATGAAGCCTGGGTTGGGGTGATACTGTGGAGGCAGTGGTTGTTGACGGAGGGGAAAAGACTGATGATGCAAACAATTAACTGGCCTACTCTTTCTGCATCAATTTGGGATGCTGCCTCAAGAATATCAGGTGAGAAGGTGATGTATGGTAAGCTCCAGAGATGTGAAGGTGGTAAGGTTATGTTTGATTTTGAGAGACCTGGATCTGTTAAAGAATCTAAGGTGCTTTAAATGTCTTGCATGTTAATGTTACTCATCGTGTCAAGATTTTCTGAATCCGAGAGACGTAGGAAAGAATTTTATCTAGATGTTGATTGAGATAGAGTATCCGGGTACTCTATTGTTCGTATAATTTTAGTCGCTTGGTAATACCAGGATGATGAGTAACTCAGTAGGTAGAAGAGGAGACCAGAAGACAATCGATGGGACTAAAGGGTTCTGAAAGGAAGACGAAAGAGAAGTAGATGTACTATAGAGGGTACTAACAATGAACATGCCAAATTGTTCACGAGCCGATTTCAATGGAGGATGAATCATTTCTAAGAGTATTAATTACTCATCAGCAAGCGATAATTTATTTTTGCAATTAAGAACTATTTGGGTGTTGGTATTAATTAAAAGTATGAATATTCTTCGGTGAAAAAGTGTTGAAAATATACCTCTTTGTCGCAAAAGCTGCACTTAATCATCGAATAACGATCACAATCATTGCCAGAACAATCTTCAGTCAAATTAAAATAGTCTACTGGATTTAGCAATACTTCATTAGTATCAATGTAGATAGACAGACGTCTTCCATGACTCAATTCTGAATGTCCGAAACTTTTTGTTACTGAGTTGATTGTGAATAAGACTTTGAAGATTGATAACTTTATCACGAGAAAACATTATCGCATCAATTTCTTCCATTATGACATGATCATGAACAAATTTAGCAAATACTTTCCATTGACGGAAAAAGAACACATCGAGTGATTGAACGTATTTTGTACTACCTTCCGGAATGAGATGTACCTCATAATAAGTAGCTGATTGTCGCCGGATCAATTGTTGTTGAAGTCAACAGAGCAAGTCCAGAAAATCAGTTATTTACCTAAATCTACAGCAGGGTTATCTATCAAGTAAAGCTGCTATCTTATATATACATGTTAACCTTTTCCCCTATTTCTCTTCAGGAGTTTAGTTCGTATTCTCGGTAATTTACTCTTACCCCTTAATATAATTTTAGTCTACATAATTATACGGTTGTTGTATAACTTTGTATAATACTGCATCCCTGTGCTGGCGCAGCTAGTAATTTGCGGGAAGTGATCCCATAACACTGATGGCACCAATGCATTGATTATTGAGCGGTCTCTATATACCTGAAGTGCATCCAATATGTGTAAGCTATCGTTACCAGCAACAGGAAATTATTGATCAATGAAGCAATCTTTTACAATTTCTTTAGTTACTATATGACTTCTAGATGCTTTGGTAACCAAATTAGGTCGTTTCATACGTTGAGAAACATTAGGTCCAAATACTCCTTTCGGCTCCTGAGGTACTAGGAGCATCGGAGAGTATAATGTTCCATCCATAGATATCAAAGGTTGAGTCGTGTATGAATGAGTTAATGCAGACTTAGTTTGAGCTCTTGCTTTTACTCTTCGTTCTCCGATAAATTCCAAAGTATGATTAGTGTGTAATTCTTTGTTGAAACCGCTTTGATCAGTGTTGAAGTCTTTGGAACGGTCGAAATGTGCAATTCGTTCGCGAACAGTTGATAGAAAGCCCGTTCACTTCTTTACAACTTCTCTCCCTTCTTTAATTGATTTGTTCGTAACAAAAACTGTGATTTTACGAACACCGATCCTATTACGATTTTTGAAACGATCAATCCAATTAAGAGGGCATTTGTAAGATTTGTAATTGATTCTTTGAGCTTCTTTCATTGCCCATCTTTTCAATTCTCTGTCATACACTCTACAGTCATTAGCTCTCACAGCACGAAAATTTATGATCAACAGTTCTTCAATTTCCGTCTTTTTCATCTAATTTGATTTATTTTTTTTATCGTCGAAAACACACTTCATGTTGTCCTTTCGAGTCATCTAAGGGCAGCTTTAACAGTCATTAAAACTGATCAATTTCTTGCCTCCGTTGTTGTAACGCAAATCATAAATTGTGCTTCCATTTCTTCATCTGTAAATATGTCCCACCTTCCTCTCTCTTTCTTCGGGCTTGATTCACAATCAGGACCACTTTTTTCTTCATCTATTGTGTCGAATTCATCGTCATCAAAGGCCTGGTCAGCTTCAACTAACATCAAAGTCTCATACGTGTCCATGTTTACCCCCGAAAATTCTAGTTTTTTCAGCTCCACTGCTAGTAATCACAACCCAAAAGTGACCATTTGAATGCACAATACCAATCAAAAAGTAGCCAACGTCTTTTTCAATGAGATTAGGAATGGGAGAATCTCCTGAACTCAATTAGCAACTGCGGCGCCTCCAGGCTTCAATTGCAAAAGTCAGTCACTTATTCTCATTCATTAAAATATGCTCTTTCGAATTAAACATGTTTCGTCTGAAATTGCTCGGAAACAATTTGATATGCTCATTGTAAGGCTATTCTGAAGATATTTTGAAAAGACTGAAGGTTCTAAAAAAGACCAGAGGGTAAGGAAGTAATATTGGATTGACTTTAATGATAAACTAAGCGTAAAGAGCCCCTATCTACAGGGATTCTATTAGCTTATCCATATTCATTTACATTGGTCGATATAGACCGTATTATTGTCTCACTCCTGTTGTGGAGTACCTAAAAGTCTACTTACAAATTTCGTGCTGATGGTATCATAGGGATTCTTTTACTCGTTTTGGTGCCAGTTCGCTAAATAATCGAAATTTGCTTTTGATCGGTTACTAGTTATTGGGGATTCCGACAGGGATAACAAGGGGGTGTTAAACAGATGGGGAACATTTACAAGAGATATATTTAGAAATACGATTATTTTCTTACAACTGTCGACATTGTGACGAACCCGCTGACTTCATAACGGCAAGCTAACTGAAATTTTTGACTCAGTGATTACCAACAGAAACAAATCAGTTAAAATAATATTTTGAGCCTATTAAAAACTTATCCGCGATTGGGGCACGCCATTCGTAAACATGTATGTCTGCGAACGGCTTGGAGCGTACGTTATAGCAAGAAAAAATTAAATACTTTCACTTCAATGAGTATTTTGGGACTGTAAAATTGATTTATCATCACAAATTTTGCTGACCAAATTTAACACTATTTTATTTTTAACGAGGTGATGCATTAATTTATACATTAGTTTTGGCTATTGAGGTACGAACCTTCTCAATCTTGAGATCGTCAGCTCTAGATGACGAAGAAAGTTCAACTCATAATAAGCTTCTCTGAAAATGGGCTTATAAGAATACAAAAACACGCTCCAAAAACTATTAATAAATAGTTCGATATACAAGATCTTAATTAAATTTTAGAAGTTCGTCGCTGTTATCGAATATTTCTCCTGAATTATGACTCTTTTAAGCTTCAACCTCATTGATTAAGCCCGCGAATTGACCACCACCAAACGTGCCTTCAAGTAAGCTAGGACTTGCTATATAACTAAAGCCACCGAAAGGATTTTCAGTTATTTCTTCTTGTTGTATAGATACATTTGATGATTTTTCTCTGTTCCATAACGCATCTCGACTTACAATGGGACTAATAGGTAGACTGGTAAATTCGCTGGCAAAATTCTCAGCTAGTTCGGGATCTGTTATCACGGGCCGAATCGGAGGTAAGACTTTTCGTTCTTCGAGGAGCTTCCAGTCAATTTTACGAAAAAAACGATGTTTTCTAATGGTGTTTATGTCTTTAGGCATATTAGCTCCCAGCCGTTTTGAGGGTTCCTTTCGCAATAGACGTGTGATGAGATCCTTTGCATCTGGCGAAAGATAGTGAGGCATGTGAAGTTTTTGTTTCAAAATCCTTTCTTGTATTTTCATGTGATTTTGGCCCTTAAATGGAGGAGAACCAGTGAGAAGATCAAAACCTAAGGTACCAAATGACCACCAATCAACCGTTTTACCATAATGATGACCTAGTATAATTTCAGGTGCCATATACTCAACGGTGCCCAGCACACTATTAAATTTATCATTTTCATCGAGTGAAACCTTTGAAAGACCAAAGTCTGTAAGTAACAAATGGCCCTCAGAATCTAGTAAGCAGTTTTCCGGCTTCAAGTCTCGATAGATAACGCCTAAGTGGCTGTGCAAATAGTCGAGGGCAAGCACCATCTCTGCCATGTAGAAAACTGCAACTGGTTCCGGAAACATTCGAGCCTTAGTGAGCTGAGTGAAAAGTTCACCACCTTGAGCATATTCTAAAATTAAATATAGTCTCTCGTCATCTTGGAAAGCGTAAAATAGCTTAACTACAAATGGATGGCGTTTCACAGATTCTAGGATAGCACGTTCAGTCATAGTTTGTTGGACAAGACGTTCATGTAAAGTAAGGGAAGCTTTTCTAAATTGTTTTTGGGCATATAGACGGCCAGTTGTGTGCTGTTTTACAAGATGTACTATTCCAAAAGTTCCTTTACCAAGACAACGGATTGACTCAAAATCCGAAGCGCGTATCTGATTGTTATCTTTTACTTTCGCATTTTCCTCTGTCGGATGTATCTCGGAATCTTGAATAAAAGTATTAGTACTTTCTTTGCCAGTATTTAGTGATACATTACAGCTAGATATATCAGATGCTTTGTCATCATCATTATCATCATCACTAAATTCCACTTCGGAAGGGGTAGAAGTCGTCACTCCAGAGCTAAGTTTACTGTATTGGTCTGTAATGTGTCGCACTTGTTGCCCGATTGCAAATTTCTCAGTTTTTCCTTGTATATTTATCTCTTCAAGCTTCAGCCTCAATTTACTGATTCCTCCAAGGCCAGTGTGTGGCGTGGGACGTAGACTAGGGCTACTATTTGAGCTAACCACATCATTGATCTTATGTCTTTTTTGACACGATTTGTATCTATTTTCCAAGTCTTTATTTACTGATGGCTGTTTTTGAGTTTCTTCCATAAAATTTAAGAGCGGCGTTGATGAGGTCATGTTGCGCCGCGACGACGCTCAGCATCAACTCTAATGTACGAGCGGTAGATTTGGTAAGATGCTTGGTGAGGCCCTCTGGCACTCATCAATATAAGACGGGCTAAATTCTCACTAAGAATGTATTCGTTCTGCATTTGCTAAGTTGTGATTTATTATTTGCAATTTCAAGAGTTGTGGGATTCACAGGTTGGGTCAAGACTATCATTCCTAGGATTAAAATATTATGTGGCATGAAAACAGTGGTCCAATAGATAATCGCCATAGCGTGGAGTTGGTAAACTATTAAGGAGGAGCGCTGACTGGCCAAATATTTGTTTTAGCCAATGAGCCTCCTACATGGTCATCTAAAACATTTGCACACCCGATTAATTTTCCCTAACCAATTATCTTCATCTATCACTTTGTCTTCAGACCAAAAGCATATTAAGCAGTGCAATTTCACAACTTACACCATGACTCAGAGCCCCTCAGAACAAAATAGGAGACTCTCGTATCCCCAGAGAGCCACTAGGTCTACTCATCCTCTCTCATCCTACCTCTTGAGGCTTATGACTTTGAAGAAATCAAATCTCTGTTTCTCTGCCGATGTTTCTAGCGCAAAACATCTTCTGTCACTTGCTAATGCTTTGGGACCTTCGATTGTTGTGCTCAAAACCCACTATGACCTAATTAACAACTGGGACTATAATCCTACAACTGGTACGGGCGCTCGTCTTGCCAAAATAGCTCGACGTCATGGCTTTTTAATTTTTGAGGACCGTAAATTTGCTGACATAGGAAATACGGTACGCCTACAATATACGGAAGGCACGGCAAGAATCATTGATTGGAGCCATATAGTAAATGTCAATATGATTCCTGGTAAGGCATCTGTCGAGGCCCTTGCAGCAGCTGCTGAAAAGTGGAAATACAACAAGCGTTATTTAGTTAAGACAGACATTTCCGTTGGACTTTCACCTAATTTAGATTACATCGAAGAGGGAGAGGAGATAAAGACTGATGGCTATTTTTCTACGCCTAGTTCTGATAATCCTCCGATCAGTCCTATAATCCAGGCTAGAAAGTCAAGTATCGTATCTATAACTACTGTATCACAACACTTTGAACCAGCAAACTCGCCAAGCTTTAAAGATGAATCTACACAAGAGATATTTGAGGGTATTGAAGAAGCACCTATGGAAAGGGGACTACTTATCCTTGCGCAAATGAGTTCTGAGGGGAACCTTGCGACAAACGAATACACAAATGCATGTGTAAAGATAGCTAGAGAGTTCAAAAATTATGTCATGGGCTTCGTATCTCAAGAGTCTCTCAATTCAGAGCGCGAAGACCAATTTTTAACATTTACGCCCGGATGTCAATTACCACCTTCTGACTTGGATAAAAATTCAAAACTTAATAGTGATGGTAAAGGGCAACAGTATAACACACCGTCTAAATTAGTCGAATTTATGGGTAGTGATATCATTATAGTTGGCCGTGGAATAATTGGAGCTGTAGACCCAGTTTCTGAAGCTCAAAGATATAGAGCTAAAGGCTGGGAGGCTTATAAAAAGCGTATATCGCCAACATAGTTCTATTCAGCTGTTTGTCAGTTCAAAATTAATAATGCCATGGCGCTTCACCATCATACTTGTCCGGAAGATGTACCCTCAAAATGATAAAAGATAACATTTTGAATCGATCCGAAGCCCAGTTGTCCTGAGTATTGAACTTCTGCATCAAATTAGATCACGTCAGAGATTTTTTGTGTCCCCCCAAGAAAATGACACTATACGATGATCCTCAACCTTCTGTCTTCTCTTTTGAATAAAATCATGTTAGACCTAAAGGTCGAATGAGCTTTAAGTAGAGGTTTTTCTATTCTTTTCTTCTTCCTACCTCTATTATCAATTATATACATATGTAAAACTTGCTAATATCGATATTCTCTAACTATAGTAATGCATCTAAATGATATGACTGATGTTTCATCATCAACCTAAACGTTTTAGCTGAAACATAGGTTTTA
>MCFK01006886.1:0-15932 GCA_003610855.1 Erysiphe neolycopersici | reverse complement strand
GTCCCGTCTCATCTTTTGCGATTATGACATATCCTGATACAGCTGGTATTATTCTGTCAATGGTAGTAGATGAACAGCCCAGTTTACGAATGACAGCCTCTCGAATTCCAGCAGGGGTGAGACTGCGCCATTCATGATTGCGTGGGATTCGTAGAAAAATACGATCAAAAAGACAATCGTCTTTTGGAATTGATTTTGCTACACTATTTTTCAGTGCGCCTGTTTTTTGTTTTTGATTATGCGTCGTGGCTGACTTTATAGATTGCCCGCTAATTGTTGCAGTCCTCGATTTTGGCTGCGATCTGTGATTAGATTTGCCTCCCTTAAGAAAAGTGGCCCAACTTCCGTCTTGTCGTTGTTCCCTGGGCTGCTGTTGAGCAGGGATGTCGCACAGGTTTTAGGTCCTAGAGATGAAAATGAATCTTCGTGTGTTTTGGCTAAAGTAAGAAGAGTTCTGGGTGGCACCATAGGCAATATAGGCGGAGCAGCGCCAAGGCCAACTTGCAAGAATTGCGCTATTGAATCCCGGAGAGAATCCCGGAGAGAGTCTACAAATGATTTATTGCCCCCTGTGAGCATTGGGGATAGTGAATCTTCTACCGCATTGATTACAGTAGTAAAGATTTGGATGTTAGCCTTCGCCTGAGCTGCTCAGCGTATTTCGGCTTCGATCATATTTTTAGTTCTTGTGGGACTGACATCCTAACAGCAAACCCCTTCAAACCTAGCATTATCAATTTCCTTACTCTGACAAGCTATCTGTTGTGATATTTCTTCTGTATTCGGCCTTGTGCTTAAAGCTGACGGTAAAATATTTGGCTGCTGGGTCGACTTGCTTGGAAGATTTTGCGATATCTGACTATTATTCTCAGAATCTTTGTTTTGGATTGGACGTGCCCATCGGGAATCATTCAATCCTTTTGCTATAGTCTGGTCGACTTCAGTGTGAACTATTTTGATCTCCGGAATTTCTTCTATTCCTTCGTTTATTTCTGCCTCGATAGCTCCAAAATCCATTTCGTCTATTGCAAGTCCTTTTTACAGTAAGCGCGATCTCGCTCGAGTCTTCGCATAGTGATCCAACGAATTTTAGCGTCTTTGTTTGTGCACCGTAGGCATGGTGTCCGGGGGGGCGCGAGTAGTCCACAGATTTAACTGATAGATAAAGGGTAAGATAGGGGTGATGGTGGTGTTTAAGTGCACTAGTAAGTTACATCAACATAAAGAGGTTCTGTGGTGATGATGAAAATATAGTGTTTCTTGTCTTGTTCCTGTGAGGGTGTGTTTGTACATGTTTATTTAGTGCTTTGTTTTGAGTAATTTTAAATGGCTAATACTAAAGATATCAACAGTATTTAATTTTGCTAAGGCGCCAGGCATTAAACTTTTCCAATGGGAAATGATAAATTTATTTCCTCTGCGATTTCATGTAAATAACTAAATAAGAAAATACCAGGTGATAGTTAATTGCTAGTTCTCACTTACTGACAATTATAAACATTATACTCAAACGCTCCTCGTAAACTAAACGAGGAGTTCATGCACTTATACCATTCCAAGGTTCTATCTTTCAGTCATTACGCCACCACCGCACTTACATTGAAGGCGCTTTCGAATTACTTTATGCGGGACTAAGTCTGAAACAATATGCCGAGATAGTAGGTGGTTAAATAGATCTTTTGTTGGGTCAGGAGTCGGCTCTAGATTAGCTGTGCTATTGATGTTGAGAATTAACTATGATAGCAGGCAGAAGCTCAATTAGGAAATTTGCCTGTAGAATATGGGCTTGAATATGTTATGACGGCAGCTTATTTAATTAATCACACTCCAACAGCGACACTTGACTAGAAATCATCATTGTCTAAACTTCTTCAGGCTCTAAAGATCTCAGAACAAGATGATTATAGCCATTTAAAAACTTTTGGATGCTTAACGTATGCTGTTGACAAATCAATCACAAAAGATGAGAAAACGAGACCTCGAGCGAAGAAAAGTTTTATAGTTGGATTTAACTCCCTGAACATTTATCGAACGCTTTTGATTGATGAAGAAATGATTATTAGAACAAGACGTGTGATATTTGACGAAAATACTTTCTTAGATGACCACCAGAAACAAGAAATAGAAGATCTCGGTCCCATCATTGATTTAAAGATGGTATCACCCTTGCCTGATAGTACTTTTAATGAAGTGGACCCACCAATTCGTAACAGTGAGCCAAGTTATCAAACCAATGACGATGAAATAGATAGACTGGACCATCAGAACTAGACCTTTCTCTCATACCAAGATAGATATCTTCCCGGGAACCCTTCGAGTATCTAATTAACACGATGGGAAAGTAACATTCATCAGTAAAAATAATATTAAGAACGAGAGACACTGCAGACCGTTTGCTAGCAAAAAGAGTCTGGTTTGGAGGGTTAAGCCATCGAGTGGAACCTTTCCGTCAAGTAGGACCAGACAGTATGTGCCGTGCATGCTGTCATTGGAGGCACACAACCTGCAATTGCCCAAATCCAGGAATTCAAGGATGCGAGCTTTAGGCAGGAGCTCGTCGAACTAAGAATCAACAATGTGCTATCATTGGATGCAACAAAGAAAGAGGAAAGTCGTGTATTTGCCTAAAAATGAAGTGCGCAAATTACGACGGAAAATATATGACCTCATTACATTCTTGTCGACACTACTGAGAAGCAACGGTAATTGCCAAGGGCAGTAGAGAAGAATGGAAAGCAAGGGAAAAGTCTCGAGAAACAGCAATTCAGGCTGAGGAAGTTGAATCTTGTGCGATAGATGAAAATTTTGAAGTGCAAGAGCAAGAGCAAAGAGAAGATGGCGCTGGTAGCGAAATCTAGGACATAAATAACAATGACGTATATTCCGAATTGTCCAAAATCCCCATCGAGGAACCCATGGAAAAAATTGGAGAAGAATTCTCATACGAAACCAGGGCTGACTCTGAAATACCTTTCTGAATGTATCAACAAAGCTGTCAACATACGTGCGCTGTATTTCAAGCTGCCTTCCAGATGGGCGTTGAAATAGATGCGGAATTGGTGTGTATATAGGAGCCATACGTTGGTGCAGGATGTATGACTCAACCTGCTTATAATATTCGCTGGAGTTCTGTTGGCGTTTTTGGCTGCCAACGGGTTACTATAGGGGTAAAGAAAGACCTAGATGGAAGGATTATTGTAAAAAACCGATCGGATCTCTTTGATCACCCATATCTACTAGCGTTAGGTGTTGGGAGCTGGGACAACAGATAGATAATTCAATGCAAATCAACAAATCCCTTCAACAAGTCCTGAATATATGATATTAAGATTACAGGAGTAAGTGATGATCAGAAATGACAACTATAAATGTTCAAAGATGAAAGATGAGAGAAATTCCTACGCCGCACTCGCTTAACAACAATCTCACTAGCTCTCAGTTTTACTGAACTACATATGAATCATTTCTACAACTTGAATGATTTCTATAAAAGTTTATTTCCTCTCGTGGGGCCTCTTAACCTAATGACCATTGCGAGATCTTTCGTCTACGATTAGCCTTCACTTACATAAAGGGCGGTCTCACATTTTCGATGGTCAAATCCAGACCAACGTCAGAGACCGGATCTTTTATATTCTAGCCAGAGAACAATAGAACGTATCAAGACATGCTGCGTAAACACCACACAACATCTTCCCAATCAAGCACATAATCAGCTATTAGTGTGATTCGAAGCTTATCTGAAAAGTTGTTTATTTTCCACTCATATCTTGCCGTAACAGAGATTCTAGAAAGCCGTTTTACGCTCTCAGTCATAAGCAGAAGTGGATAACACTATTTTTTATAATTGCATTTAACGTACGATAGTCATGACTTGTTTCTTATAAAATAAATAATATAGAAGCTTCTCTCAATGAGCCACTCCTTATGACATTCGTTTCAAGACATTTTGTACTGCAGATGATATCATTTGCAAAATAGTCTTCGTGTCAACGCCGATTCGATAAGGAGGTCAATCTTTTTTCGATCTGACATCAAATAGTCAATCTGAACTGACTTAGGCTCTAGTGTCTTTTTAATATCAATTACGACGAGACTTGAGAACTACTTTAGATTCTCAAGTTATTTTACCATGCCTTCAAATTCTCAAAGCGCAGTAACGAACTACCCTATGTCTGTGCAGATTATATAAATCTATTAATTTTTCCACGCTTGCAAGGTAAATTAATTCAGGCACATGACCTTCAAAGAACAAAGAACAATATTATGAATTTTCAAATCAGTCATCTAAAGAGTCCTCAATAGTTATATTTCATATCCCAGAACTATCCCGAGTGTTAATTCACTTTTCACTACTGCTAAACTGTCTTTAGCCCTCACGTAAGACTACTTTTCAAGCAGTGACAGTTACATTTTTCCGAAATCGATAAATTAAATTTCAATAAGAATGCTGCTAGAGAAACAGAACTCGACAATTATTCTGATATACTAGATCCAAGGTGTGATGAGATACCTTACGTTTTCGTAAGCTACCGCGGCGGCACGTTCTTTTGCTCCGTAGGGGATTAGATCTGTTATGCCTGTATATGAATAGCCGCAAATTCTTACCGTACAGACATACCCCGGAGGATCAGGTCTTACAGCAAAGATAGGCTGTGCCCATCCTCGTTCGCGGCAGAGCCCTATATCAAAAGTTAGCCCTTTTTTTAAGCTTCTAAACTTGCTTGATCGGAAATATATCTCCTGAAACAACTGATATTAATAGTCATCTTAGGCGAGTGAATTGGTTTTGTAATGTGAATCTATAATGTGTCTCGTATATCTGAAATTGAGATATGATTCTCTTCACTTGGGTGCGTTTCTCTAGAAAAACAGATTGCGATGATGTAGAATGATATTGAGATATGTCAATAACAAAGTTTATAGGCCAACCTACTCCGAAGAAGTTGCTGATAATGATCAGACATGCCAAAAGCTCTTTCAGACACAGAGACGCGGTAATAAACTATGGGCCAATAATCAATTTTGAAGCTCTTATTTTGAAGTAAAATATTAGATAAACCACTACTAATGCTCACTTGGAACGTATTTTCTTGTAAAGCAGTGGAGTTCAAGGCGTACAGAAGTTTTTTTTATCAATCGGGAATTCCTCTGTAGATTTGTTCAAAGAACTCGTCACATCCATATGACTTTATATCAACAGTACAAGCAAGTATTGACCAACATTTCATCATAGAATAATTAATCAATACCATGCGTTAAAAATTAAGTTTTATTTTTGTTTTTATTTTTTTCAAATCAAAATCCTTATCTTAAAACACTTATGTGATTGCGGGTGCTGGCTCGAATATAATAAAAAACCGTCGGGATGAGTGCAGAATGGGGTTGTACAGAGAAAAAATAAAAAAAATTACAATCCTCTACGATTATGTATCACGATCCAGGATCTTTCTATCTTTACTTTTACCGCT
Source organism: Erysiphe neolycopersici (assembly GCA_003610855.1). Taxonomy (NCBI): domain Eukaryota; kingdom Fungi; phylum Ascomycota; class Leotiomycetes; order Helotiales; family Erysiphaceae; genus Erysiphe; species Erysiphe neolycopersici. Next base: position 10,461 of record MCFK01006886.1, on the reverse strand, counting down.
GAGTACGGCGACTACATTAATAAAAATCAATTGTCGGCGCTTTTGAGTTGTACAACGAATACGGAAAGAATGGGATATATATATATTTTTTGTAAAACAGTAATAATGTACCTCAATTCTCATTACATAGATAGTACTCACGACTAATATCCAATCTTGTAAAATTTATCAAACTAGTGAGTGGAGTAGGCCTATGTAACATTTACTTAAAATTTTGTCCTACTACTATACTTTTGTAATGGCGTAAGTAGTGATTTTTTTGTTGTTGTTGTTGTTGTTGATTTCAACATTCTGTAGCAATAGTCCAACACAATTATTAATTTTTTTTTTTTATGCAAGGTTGGGGAAGTAGATAAACACCAAACATCATACATATCATATCATACAAAATAAACATTTTCGATGTGATTTCCCTTAAGTTATCTCTATCAATTTTGCGGCAACATACTTTTAAGTAATTACGGTTAAATCAATTCGATTTCCTATTATCTATCACACGCTTAGAACCCTCCTCAGAGCTATTTCAATGGAAATTAATTCATTTTTCTCTCTTAGTTCACAATTAATTGACCGTATCGTTCGTTCCCTCATCTGGTCTTCGATCTCGACTAACAAATAATATTTTCCCATTGTTTTGGGATAAACTATAAATGAGATAAAATATGAGATAAAAAAAAATAACCTTTTCTTTTTTGTAGATTTGTCCCAATCAATAAATACCTTTGTTTTTTTAGCAGGCATCAGCAATTATAAATTAGACGTATCAATATCCTTGATCACGCACGTTTTCCTTTTACACAAATTACAAATCATCTTCCTAGATAATATCTTAGCTTTTTTGTAATCAGTTAACCCTCTATACTAGTCTAGTCAGTCCATTGGGTCGATACTTACGAAAAAAAGTAGTCATTTGAATTAAAAAAAAAAAAGTCTTGTTCACGTGGGCGTTAGGTCATATACCAAGAAAATAAAAAAAAACCTCTTTATAGATGAACTTTAACCACATATGCGTTGAGATGCAATTTTAATTTATTTTGTTTCCTTTTAATAAAAAAATGATGGTGAAAAAGGATTGAGATCCATAGAGTAATTCCGTTATAGGAGGTTTTGAAATCGGGCCAGTTTCTTGAAAACAACAACATAGGTTTCAGGTTTCTTCATGTCAAAACCTTCAATTGTTTATATTCCATTCGACTTCATTACCTCTGTAGATACTAAGTAAAGTTTAGAGGCCCAATTATATGAATTGTTTCGTATTTTATATTTCCTGATACTTCTCTCAATTAGACGCTACCCGAGGACTTCTATTTCTTGGTTTTAATTATAATGATTTGCGTATGAAAAATAGTTCCTAAAAAAGAATCACTCACATGGGAATCTCGTAAATCCATGAGTGTGTCGTTAAAGTAACATTTATCGACTCAGATGGGCCAGGCCAATGTTCTCAAAAGAGACAAAAGATTCATGAAGAATATATAGAATACGTGATCCCCCAATCTATAGCGATACCTATGCGTTGCTCAAATTTTCTCAAATTTTCGCATTACCAACACATGCTAGCTAGTAAGTTACATCGCGTGGAATGGGTATAAATGCATTTACCATAGCCCAAAGATCACAGGCTGTGGGGAAATTTCATAAGGAAAACCTCAGACATTCTTCCCGTACTCTTTAACGACAAGCAGCTACAGTTCTTTTCCAATAAACCGTATAGGAATCTAACCTACTACACCTGGAAAGATCAACTAGCGCTTGACCACTCGCACCAACAGCATACTTTTCTTCATCGAAGTTTGTGGGACTGAAAAAACGAGAGACTTTCACTCTAAATTTCTTGGGGCAGTCATGGAAGTGCTTCGATGAGGGGGTTATAAGGGGTTGTGATATAGAGACTAAGCTGACTGAGTCCTACGATGATGAATGGGTTTTGCTTAGAGAACTAGTGACTTTTAAGTGATGTCTCCTCTATAAATTTGTAAGCTTTACTTGCAGCTTCTTCCCTAGCCCTGTTAGAAGTAAGAGCCGATAATCCCGTGAAAATCTTTTCTGCAACTTCTAGCAAGCATCGAAATAGCGAATTTCTATAAACATCATCGTATTTAGGCTCGTCCAGCCCTCGTTCAATACATATGTCTATTCTTTAAACGTCAGCTCAAGTCTTTGGCTTAAAATTTCTATATATCAAAAGGATTATCAAAACACAAAATATAAGCAGAAAGTTGTTATGAACATCCAGTTCTTACGATGGAGCTCTTAAGTAAATTCATATACTATTCGTTTTTCTCAACTTGAGAATTGATTCTATTTGCTTACTTATTTCTCTTTAATGAATAGATTTTTGACAAATAAAAAAGACAGTAGATCAAATCAATCTCACTATCGAAACTTAAAGTCGACATACTCCGGAGAACTGATTGCCATGTTCCCGACATTATAAAAGACGTTTCAGATAATGAACTTTGGCAGTCTATTCTTGGTTATAGAATAATTCCCGTTTTCGGCTCGAATTAAGAAAGAGCTGGAAGTGTTTTTGAAGTGATATCAATATAGAAAGTATTATTTGAGTTAATATAATTATCTAAAAGTGTCTTCTCTTACAATTTAATGTGTATTTATTTATTGCACATTATAATTACACTGTCGTCGTTATCTTGAAATTCAGCTTTTCTTCTGACCTTTTCGTTTTTTAGCAATTTAATAGCCAGGGTAACTTGCAATAGATATCTGTAAGGTACTGCAATTTTAAAACTGGGTATAATTGTTTCCACCGTGTAGATATATGATATGGTAGATAGAAAATAAGAGATTCGGATATAGAAATTTGTGTCCCTTGATTTATTTAATCGAGCAAATTTACGAGAAGCAAAAAGTTCTTCAAGTGCATTGAACTCTGCTTTAAATGGATGGAAATAGAGCTAAGAGCGATTGGTGATAACTCCAGTTATTAAGTAGGATACATGGATAAGCAATGTGTATTATATTTATTGCCCATGTCAACTTGTTATCTTTAAGTGCTAGGTTAATGCATAGTTGCCACTCAAAAGGAAATCAGTTGACCTCTCAATCTTTGTCATAAATACCCATTTACTGAGTTTTCTTATTTGAATTTGGTTATTCTTTGAGTCAAATTGATTAGACTTCTGAAAACCGTATTTGATTTGATCCAGACTTATTTGAGCCTATGTGCTTGCTCCCTGAGATGTATCTTTTGCGCCTGCAAAAATATGAAGAGCCAGAATGGCCATTTGAAGCGTTACAAATAGATCGATCTATTCTAATGATCTCAACTCACATCTGTTGTCGCGAAAGTTAATATTACCGTATAGACTGCTGACTGGCTTCAAGCCATTTGAATTTGATTACTTGCACTAGAAGTTTGATAACTGTTACTACCAGGTTTGGATCTTCACGTGCATCATTGAGAGAGGAGACTTTGGATATTCCAAAATAACCTTAGAGATCTTTCCCTGCTCAGTAGCTGAAGCGAACCAACTATTTATTGTGAACTGAAGCATGTATCGAAAATATCAAAATCCACTATTTCTATGAGGTGGTAATAGCAATAGCAGTTCGCAACGGTGTATCTAGATGAGGTTTATCTTCTGACGGACTAAAGAAGGAACTTAATCGCACAAATATTAACAAAGCTAGTCTAGTGCGTTGTAAACGAGTCTATTTCAAAATGGCCCATGCGCGAACTTATGTCCCAGCACAGCATTAAATGATGTCTTTTAACAGTAAGTAAAATCATGGCAACTTGGAAAGAAGAATGTGATTTACCGCCGATATTTCCATGATCTTACACATCATAAAACTGATAAAAGAGACAGCTATGAGAATTATTTTAAAATATTAAGTGCTAAAATAAAAGAATACGGCAAAACTGCTAATAATATGTAAAATATGGATGAAAAGGGCTTCATGATAGGCCAGTGTCAAAAGACATGTAGAATCTTCCTTAAGCAGAAATTTGAAAATATAAACTACTCAGAGCTGAACAGGATATCAATAGAGACCCGAATACTGTTTTGGCGACGATCTGTGCAAATAGTACCTCACCATCGCCGGCTCTAATGTACAAAGAAATCTCTGGGGAAATTTAAGACAATTGACCACTAGAACTCGATTCTATTGTATAAAGCTGTTTTTTTTCAAGCACACTAAATGGCTGGACGTCTGATGGGCATGGTCTAGCGCGACTTTAAGAAGTATTCCACAAAAAGTTCTAAGACAAGGCAAAAAGGTCCTGGACATTTCTTTTTGTGGGCGGATACGGCTCGCATCTCAATCTGAGGTCCTAATTATCATTGAGTTGTTCACGGACTCTTAAAGACTCTCTTATCTGAAGCGGATAAAATTAAGCGAGTTATACGTAAGTAGCGATGCCAAATTTATTTATCGTGTGAGGGAAATTTGAAACACCATAGCATTCTAAACAAATAGTTCTTTGATATTCAGCGTAGATAACTGATTGAGAAAACACGCAGATTTAGATCAAATTTCGTTGATATGCTGTGATCAAATCAATTTTCTCGACGTCTTTGAGTGGCAACGACTGTACAAGAAGCGTTTGACTAACCAACGAACATCGAAGCTGATTTGTTATTTCTTCGAACAACAAGAATAACTAGACCGTTGCTCGCTATGAATTCTGCGTCAATCCAATGTTAAGCATGATTATAAGCCCAAGAAATCTTAACATTTAATGACACAGTCGACCAACTATTTTTATATGAACTTGTGGGAAATCGATTGACCATAAACTGGCTGCCAACCAACTAGAGTGAAATTTCTATCTCAACCCTCATGCCAGATCCAGGCTTAACGGAATTTAATGCAAGTGCGTAATCAGATGACTTAAATTATGATTTCAACCATGGATCTCTTTTCGATCTATCACATCATATCAATACAAGGAGACAAAAGTCAAGAAATGTGAAAAAAAGATGACCTTCAAGCTCAATGTTAATTATGTACTATTCACAGTATTCTCACAGCTGGTCGTTATGAATCTTTCCGTTGAGATCACTAATTTCAACTTGGTCATCAAAACTGTAGCCTCTATCATATACGACAAAATGATACGAGTGAATTGTGTCAGTTCATTTGTTTATTTTCATATCATTAAAAAAAATATTTATCATCTATATATAAATATATAGAAAAAAGAATTTACTCCTACAAGTTTGGAAACAGAAGTATCAACCACTAGTCCCAAGTACTTTATCGAGCCAACGTTTTTTGAGACAGATTTATCTATGGTGGGGGAATGGCAGTTAGCTCTTGAGGGTACGTTGGCCTTCATTATTGATAAAGAAATCGAATTTTTTCTCGCTGTCTGTTTACCTTTCAATTCTCACAAGTGAGGTATCTAAAAAGCCTCGCCAACTTTTAAGTCGAAAGTGATTGATAACAACTCACTCACTTAAGCTACTAGATAGTTTGGGTTCTACAGTTTGATCAGTGAGATTCTGACAAAAAATTTAGCTAACTTTCGGAGTTAGACTTCTGTAATAATCAGGGATGGGGTCCCTCTCTGTATTCGATAAAATCAAATCATACAGTTTACTTTTTTATGGCAGTGGCCGGTGATGAAATTTTCAAAGGTCTAAGGAGTCACACTTATGAAGAAGCAATAGAAAACGCTGCGTAAGAAGCTCATAATTCGTTGGTCTATTCGGTTTAAACCCCGATTTTTATAGATAATATGATTTTTGAATATTATTACAGCATACTACTACGGAGTTAATGATACATCAATCAAGGAACGTAGCTTGCAAGAATTTATTGCTGCTGTTTAATTGCTAAAACTCGGACGATTATTTTTTTTGTTAATTTCCTTCTAGATTTCACAGTGTAAGCATTTGGCCAGATTTGAATCGAGTAAATTCATTCAATATATTTCTCCTCGTATGTAGTTTTGTTTTTAAAAATACTTCACAATAAATATTTGGTCACCTGCCTTGTGATTGAAAAGGAAAGAAATCATTCAGACTCTTTAAATATTTTCGTTACAACACAACATTTACGCGGCTTTTGGCTAAGTAGAAAGATAAGTTCTCAGAGCATAGCTATGAACATTTTAAAGCTACTAACAATATAAAAAAAGAGAAAATTCAAGAAATTTTTTCATCATGGGCAACACGATCTAAAAGATATCTGGCAATTATATCAACTTGGGAGAAAATTGAATCACAAACAATGCAATGGCTATATATCACTATAGGAAAATAATACTAAAGATATACAGAAAGCAGATCCAGAAAAGCCTTTAAATATTCTAAGGAGACCGTTGAAGTTGTAGAAACATAATCAGTCTCAACTTATACACAAGATTCTTCATTTACACAGTTAAGAACGTAGCAAACATTCCCAAATATTCAGTTTGCAGTGAAACTGTCGATTTGTTTCAGATCATCGGATCCTTTAATAGCACTCTAGATACCTTTTACTGGCTAAATCATATGATTTTTATTTACATGAGAAAAAAAAAAGATTTCGATATGGCCCAACTAACTTATCAGGCGAAAGCTGTAAATGAGCTTTTAAAATTCCCATCTCTATGCGCCCTTCTGAATAGTTATGAAAAATACCGATAATTCTTTCAAGCTATGGGAAAGCTTTTTTGATGTATATATATATATACATTCATGCCCATAGTTACTCTGCCGTTGGGGCTTTTATTTAAACCAAAAGTTGATCTTCCCTATGATCAACTAGATTTCGGTTAAAGATAAATGAAAAAAAAAAGTTTACATATTATATATTGTGTATTGACTGTTAGGAGTCATGGGATATGTGGTCACTGACACTTGACCTATCAGGAAAGAAAACCAAACTATATTTCTCAACCAAACGCGGACGACATGTCAGCTTTAGGCACCAACTATATGATGAATACCTCGTTCCTTATTGCTACCTGACCAGGCTTTCAAAGCTCTCCGAGTCTAAAAAGAAACTTTGGAGCCAATTGGCGCAGAAAGATTTGACATAAATTCGCAGTAAAAGATCTGATACTTCGCATGATTACGTCTTCGTTTTGGATTTCATAAATATAATTTTCGATTCCAAAGCAACGAACGAATAGTGCTATACTCATGAATCGACTAGAAAAAACAAAATAGATTACTTATTGTACTCAGGCATAGATAAGGTTATTGGCAAAAACAACCACAACATCTGCCCAATCCGATCAAAAAACGTGGTATCAAAAGTTTTCTATTATTTGTAGTACCTACGATTAGGTACTGCAAACACTGGATAATAACACTTTTATCTCTCTCTTTTTTTTTGGATCTATCACATCACACCAAAAAAAAGAGGTCTTTAAAAGGAATTTCATGATTAAGATCTCATCACCTTCAAGTTGAAATAATTAAATTCTGTTTAAATTTTTAACCCTTATTTAAATTACCTTTGTTGTCGAATTCAAACAGATTGAGCGGAAATTCATTCATCTATATCACAACCAAACAAAAACTGTTTATTCATACAAAGAAGAGAGATTCTAAAGGGGGGGGAAATCTACCTACGAGAATAATTCAACAACATACAATTTTTTGATTATTAGAAATTCGACATAAGTTATAAAAGAAAGTAATCTTCTTCAATACTTCAATTTCAATCTTTTTTCTTTTAAAATCTATATCCCTTTCCCGAATCGCTTGCAAGTCTAAGACATTGATAAGACAAAAGACATCTTATTTTCGAATCACGCTGTATCTAGCACCCAAAAAAAAAGAAAGCAAAAAGAAGATACATACCTTAATCTATGGATGAAGATATAGAGGAAGTTAATCAGAGACGTCTCATAAGTTAGTTTTAACCCTCTTTTTTCCCATCCTCACCCCAAAACCTTGCATAACTTCTTCATAATTTTTTCTTTTTTTTTAATGTATATTTTTATTCCCATTTTCATTTATCTCTTTTTTTCGAAAATATATAATTTAATTTTAGGTCTTTGCGAAAAACGAGGCTATGGTCCTCCTCATTACGATATCTCCTCAGTTGGTCACAAACATACGGCGGTTGTTTCGGTGGAATTTCGATCATTCCGGGGTGTGACTTGCAGTCTCTTATGTAATGCCAAAGAAAGTGCCGCCGGCAGGGCTTTGAAATTTTATAATGGACAACGAAAGGGTTAGTTTTTCTTGATGGCCTGCCTGATTCGATAAATATATAAATACCCATCCATATATGCATACATACATACATACATTATTTTTATTTTTTTCTGAACAAAAAAAAAAAAAAGGAACAAATGAGATAGATTGAAAGAGGGATGGGAGGAATTAAAAAATTAGTATAGAGAGCCTTGTGTCAGCTTTTCAATCAATCTATCAGAACTATCTAATTCTTGGACTCGTATAAGGAACTTTTGCAAAATTAAACTTTAATCTTTGATATAGCTAGCTAGCATTTGTTGGTATTGCGAAAAAATAGATATCAGATGGGCATTGTTAGAGCTTGGGGAAATATTTTTTAGATATCTACCATACCATAGCACGTCCTAGGCTTCCCCCGCCTCGTGAGTCATATAGATGATGAATAACCACAAGATAGATTTCCGTGGTCAATGAATGAAATATTTTCTTCAGTCCTAAGCAAAGAAAAAAGTGATGACTCACGGAGATCGATAGGCTCAGATTTCGAAGCTTATTTATTTATTTATTTTATTTTTTGACCAAATAGTACACAAGTATCACCACTTTTAAATGAGACAAAAATCAAGAGTTTGCATCTTTTGTGAATCTAGACAAAATCATCCAGCGAATAATGGCATAAATCTTAGGCTGAAACTTTCCAAGATCAATTAATTCAGCGTCAAAGGAATGTGAAACTTATTCAAGAACAGCAGTTATAGAGATCGGCAAATAAACCTTATAATCTATGGATCTGCCGCCTTTTGAATAGAAAATAGTAAACAACAAAGCAAAATTAACATATAGCCAAATGTCTCATCACACAGACTTAACAATTAAAAAAAAAAACAAAAAAAAAAAAACCGAGTAACGGTTAAATCTTACAACTGTGTTTAATCAGACATTTCTGAAGTTAGGGATAGTAACAAAATGTATGCCCATGTACTGCGTATGTTACTTATGCTATCTGTTGCAGTATATCACCGGAAACATCACCCTTCTTACATGTAGGTAATCCTAGCTAATCACTAATGCAGCAAAAATAAAGGATAAGCAGAAAAGCAATTTTTTTCTTTCTCTCATGGTTCTTCTTAAGAGGTCAACTGACTATAAGTATTCTGAAGAAGACGAAAAAACGAAATAATTAGACTTAACTTATGCTTCAGAAACAATATCTTAGGCATTTGCTTTATAAGAAAAGAAGCTTTAACTAAACTTATCGTTGATTTCATAACACCTTATACCTGCATTTCTTTTACACTTTTTCTAAAAAAAAAATAACTGAATATTCTAATCAATATCTCCTCACAAAAATATAGATCATTCGACCATTTATTCTTGATCTCATAAACCGTGCACACATGTTTGGCGAAAAACAAGGAGAACTTTGGAGTACGTTGATCTTTAAAAATACTTTTTTCATTTCCAGCTTCAGAAAGATTAATGGTCTTCGACTTTTTTTTGCTTGCCTCGATATTTTTTTTTTTTTTTTGATTCCATTTCATTTTATTCTTTTTTGTGTCAAGTTTGATTTTCCTACTATTTCTTTATTGGACAGAAAATATGAAGCAAGCAAGCAAGCATGCAAAAAAAAAGGTTGGTGGGAAGGGCGTTATAACACCTGATGTATCGAGATGAACGTTAGAAAGGTCATATTGTTAAATTCCCTCGTTAGGTATCTAATGAGAGGGATAGAAAGAGAGAAAGAGAAAGGTTGAAAATTTGATGTTATTGATTTTTTGAGTTTTGATTAATGAAAAAACACATTTATCTTTTGTTCTGATTTTAGCAACTTTTTATATTCGGAAAAAAAAAAAAAAAAAAACTCCCCATCGTGCTAACTCTTGGAAAATAGATCTTTGCGTCAGGAAAAGATGGCAAGGACCATATTATTCGACAATAAAATTGCCCGCGGGATATACAAGTTCGGTAACAGTTCATGGCCGGGTATTTACAGGTTTATTGTCCACATCTGAGAGTGGTGCAAGAGAATATGCTGCAGGCACAGCTCTACATTATATTACGAGGTGACATGAGAAGCTAAAAGTAACCTATTTTTTAAAAAAAATAAGATAAAATAAAATAAATTCATTAATATCACAGCTCCTTTGTTTTTTTTTTCAACTTATCTATCATATATTGGAAATAGGGAGTGCAAGCTCTATCGGTCATATAATAAAAAGTCCAATTTGTTAATATCACAACGACATCAGTAGCAGCGGTTAAGTAGAATCTTTTTGCCATTCTGTTCACGCAAACGCGCGTATTTGTTTAAGTAAATCTTAAGGAAGCTGAATGCTGTGATTTGATTGGTCAAATC
>MCFK01006873.1:0-16146 GCA_003610855.1 Erysiphe neolycopersici | reverse complement strand
TTCGCTCAATTAATATCGTGCGAAGTTAAGCACTGCCGCCAAGACGTTTGCTTCGTTGACGTGGAGACCAATGCTGCAGGACATGTTAGTGATTACAGAGGTACAGCCTTTAGCTTTCCCTTCTCCACTATGCTAGCTCTCATAGTGGAGAAGGGAAAGTTAAAGGCTGTACCTCTATACGTGTTATGAAGAATACTACGCTAGATGAACATATGGATATTTTTAAAAAAAAAAACATACATGTATAAAGTTAAAGAGTCAGAAACAATATAAACATAAATTTATTAGTGGTGGTCTCATGAAATAAACATTTGAAATATAGTCAGGTTATTCATTACAATAACTACTTACGAAGCTCCTCGTAGACAATGGACCGATCAATAAAATTTATAAAATGATTAATTCATTTACCAACTCCTCTTTTCAGCATTTGGAAAACCTTCCTATATCCTACATTAAACGAAAACAGTATATAATAATTATGTACAGTGGGAAAAAAATTATGGAAGTATTTTCCTCTTTCTAAATCATTTAGATATCCCAAATCAACGAATTTCGTAGTACATCAATAGACGCAAGCTTATACCCCCACACTAATATAGTATGGATTTTATACAAGAGAGATTATTGAGATGATGAAGGGATTTTAACGAACACCTGAAGTGGGAGGAATTTAGAGCTTTGAATAAAAGATACCATCAGTTGAATTTTGAAGCACAAAGAGTTGAAAAGTTGAAATAAATCAAATCAGAGAATCGGGTATATCAATTTAGCTGTAGATTCAAATATCGGAAAAGTCTGCCGGAGTTGTATGAGAAAATTGGAATATCTTTTTTTCGTTTTTGATTTCATTCATAGGATTGTCTACTCGATAGGTAGCATTATTGTAAACATATTCACCAATAGGCTTACAAGAGTAACTTTCAGTCTCATGTGGCGGTTGCGTACGACCAAATGTAAAATTTGAGTCATATGATGGAAAAAATCCAGGTGTAGTAGGCTGACTTGTCGAGTCCATTGGAAACGATTCGTTTGTCGGAAATTCATCTGTAAACGCACCATTGACACCTAGGTATTGAGACTCGTTATAAGAGTTATAGGTGTTGTTCTTTTCGTTGAAATCACCAAAACTTTGCCAAGAGTTATACGTACTCTGGTCAAGCGATGCTGACTGAAAATTATCCGGTGGATTCAAGTCTTGGTTACTTTCATCAATGGAATCAAGACAATTAGCAACATTATAATTGAATAGAAAATTCTGTGATCCTCCCACGGGCGAAGCCATTGCCCCAAATCCATCCGGCTGACCTAAGTTTATATCAGTAGGAGTAGACGGTGTGAGGCTGCTGCTAAGAGACGATAGACCAGTCAAGGAAGGTGGAGTATAAAAATTATATAGGTTATAGTCCATGATTGTGCCAACATTTTCCAAACTCCCAATATTAATAGGTGATCGCTGAGACACATCAAAACCGTGCTTTTGAACACGCCCCGAAACAACTGCTCGGTTCCCGCCTGCTGAGACTATTCTGCGCATAGATAAGTCTAGTGGACTTTTCAATGAAAGATGAGATCCATCTAAATGAGAAGTTGAGCAGGGACCAGTAATATGTCGATTACCAAGAGTATGAGCTGTTAGAGCAGCGGGTCTTTGTTGAACTTTCTTTCTACGCAAGGCGATATTTATAGGGGGCCTAGAGATAAAACGTGTATTATTAGATGCAGGAGGGGAGCTGAAGTTTTCTTGTCCATATGAAGGGGCTTCAAAATTTTTGGCCTTTGAGTAAATTTCATCGTGTAAGTTTTCGGCAAGTTTTGCGTTGTGCTGAGATGTGTTTTCGATGTAATCTTTATTAGATTGACCAAAACAATTATTAGGTGATAGGGGTGATATCGTATCGCTTCTCATTTGATGTGTAGGAGCTATTGTATCGGGTATATGAATATTAATATTTTTGAAGGAAAATGCAGGGAGAGGACTAGTAACTGCGGGTATCTGATTATCTAAATTGTTAGATGTTGGATTTGTATTTGAAGGTAACTGAGTAGCCATTTTTAGATTACCAGTATCTAATGGTAGAGATGAATTATAATTAGTATTATTAAATAAGAAGAGAGTGTCATAATTAGTGGGACTATTATTTCGAATTGGTGATGTAGACTGAGAAAAGCACCCTATTGTTTTACTTTTGGGTTCCATCATTTCAGAACCGTAGATAAGTTTGCTTGGTAGCTTATAAGTAGTATGGACAATAGTTTCAGATACGGGTTGATAATCGTTGCTATGCTGGTCTCTCTCGTGCGAAAGCAAATCTGGTGAATTGGGAGTTGGATAATTCATGGTCTCCGGGACCTGGTCCGCTTCTCCTTTTTTCCCTTTCATTTCTTGCTTTCGTTTTGCACGACGATTTTGGAACCAATTCTACTCAAATTTAGCATTTAGACATGATTTATTCTAGCAGGGAATTTTACATTTATTCTGGGCAAATCAACGTTCATCTCTTCAGCAAATCCCTTCTTGGTTTGAGTCGATGGCTTCGGGTTCTTCTCAAACTCTCGCTCAAGCTTGTTAACCTCATCTTTACCTAGTCTGGGCTTTGCCTCAATTATTGCAGGTGCCTGTGTAATATTGTATGGCGGCGATAAGTGAGCTGGGAAAGAATATATGTGATTTCCATCAGTACCGAATGGGATGACGCGTCCATTGTGTTGCTGAAAGGGAAGGGACGGAGGGTAGCACTCCATATCTTAATATCGTGGAATAACTATATTATAATTGCAATTTCTTTGAATCAAAATCTTATATCAATGCGAAAAAAAATGAATGTAGTTGTGGCCGCAGTAGAAAAATTATCGTTATTTCGGTCTCTGGTAAACGAAGCAGACAACTTCAGCGCGTGAAGTTGGATCAATAAGAGAAAATGAACCACAATTGGTTGATAGTTGTAGAAATAAATTATTGGGAATTAGGTGAATAATTAGATAATTAATCTTTCGATCTTCTGGTAAAATGTTTGAAATATTAAAGATGAGAATGGTGTTTAATATTAAGGCAAGACACATATGTCGAGAGCGAATCGAGGCGCCCTACACTAGATGCATGCGCGTTAGGTAAAGCTCCTGGTCTCCGGGCGGTCAAGAAAAAATGCAGGCATACTAAGATCGTTTGGCGCAGGGTCTGCCGGTCGGCCCCGAATGAGTTAATCAGTAAACCCGTGAGTGGGGATTCGATTATCCGGGTATCGAGAAAGAAGAAAATTAACTTTAGGGGTTTATTTTTTTTCTCTGGTTTTGTTGCCCTTGATTATCGAAATTTCCACTCTCAGAATCTTGTGCACCCAACTGTAGCTATGAAGAAAATTAAATGAAGAATTTAACATAGGAACAGAATAATCTAAAGATATTCCTTGAATGAATTTGATTTTCAGGAGGGAAAGCTCGGGATGTTTGGGCCCTGAGAGAGAAACTGAAGTCACCCACCACCACCACCAGCAGGGGAAGGAAATTTCTACGGGGATGTGGGAACACGGAGAAAGTGTGTAAAGCTGCTGCTGGTGCTGCTGTCCTTGTGCTGCTGAGCTGGAGCTGGAGCTGGTGCCGCTGGTGTTGGATGCTGGAGCTGATGCGGAGAAAGTAGTGCGGAGCTCGAGAATTTTGTTTTGTGTTTTATTGATAGGCCCAGATTAGCGCAGGGCAAATTACCCCTGCCACGCCCCACTTAGTCATTGTCATTTGGCTGGTCGTGGTTTTAGTCTTCGCACAAATTTAAGGCACAAGCTTCAGGCATAAAACAACTTAATGGGGCACGCGATGTCAATTACCTTCTGCTTCTGCATGTCTGTCAACCACCAATTATCATATCTCCTGACCTTTTCGACACGGATCTTCAACAGCTAACGAGATCAAAATGCAGATAGATAATGATCAATCTCAACAACCATTGTTGCAATGGTTACTACCAAGGGGCTTTCGGAAGCTTATCAGTCAAAGAATATCAATATCCTCGAAAGCAAAAGTTCGTATGTTAGTTCAGATTAATTTTGTACTCTAAATGCAGAATCTGCGACCATAAGAGGTGAACCTTTGCTGTAAGAAGACAAGTCTGAGTCCATCCGTCCAGCTGCACTGATAGAATGCGAATGATTCGGATTTGAACAAAGCCTCTGTACCTTTCCTTTCTGGAAAAAAGGTACTTTATCGTTCGCAGAGTCGTCAAGCGTCACGACTCTATACTCCTATGTTACATTAAGAATTTAATATCCTTGTAACATGAACGTGGAGGTTGGATGGCTCTAGCTACAGTTATTACCCGACCCCGTATCATCAAGGGATATTTCATCCCTCGTATTTCAAATTCACAGTCAGTATTATAGTCATGGCTTCTAGTATTACACAAGGTTCATAACTGTTGTTGACTCTTAATCTTTCAACGGCTAAGAATAGTGCCATAACCAATGATTAGTTATTCCTGGTACAATAAACTACAAATGTGCGCCCCGAAAATACTTCAAGTATTCAAAATTACGAGACATTCAATCATAAACATCTTGTGTGTAGCGGGTCAGCTGGTGAGTTTATTGGGAAAATATGAAGTACTTCGGAGGCTTTGATCCATCTCATCTCATGATAAACAGTGGATTTCGACACTATCAGACTCGTGAAGTAAGCCGAATGACGATGGTTAATTCAAGAGTTAATGTAACACGACTCGAAGGTTTTCGTTGAAATTAACAAATTAGGCGTTGCATCTGGTTTTCTTCCTGGCTTATAGATAACATAATGCCATGGATTGCTTGATGTATTCAACTCGAAGTTTTGGCTGTTTCTCTAAGCTTAGATCATATTTCAGTACAGTCTTATGAAGTATACATATAATTTGGACACAGAAGAAACTTACGTTAATTTTATGCTGCACTCTTATGAATAACTCAAATTTTCACACAGCTTTTTCTTATCGTAGGTTCTTCTCACACATGCCTACTCTTACGTGCAAAGGTATATTTGAGATGTCAAAGCCTGCTGTGTTGTCTTCTAGTATCCTGAGCCCGAATACTTCAAAAAACACCCATGTTGATTCAGATCGAGAGCAGGGACAGGGAAGTGGTTCTAGATAGGGATATACAGGAGCTAGTAGGGATGTTTCGGCGCTAATTTGCTTTAGCGTGTTTTTGAGCTCAGGATAGAACGCGTGCCCTGTTATTTTTCCGTTGATTTTCGCATCGGGAATGTGCAGCTATGGTTCCGAAAGTAATTTCCCGTTAAAAGCACGACCCACACATTCACTTCGGCATTTCAAAAACATTCAAAAAGTAGTGAGAATCACTTCCTGATCTTTCCAATTAAGCGAGATTTCGGATGGGGTGCAGAGATTGCTGCATATGTTCTCCATGTTAAACATCATACTGCAAAACATTGTATCCGACATCAAACAAAAGGCTATAGTAGAAGCTTATTTTTAATATTGCTTTAATTATTATTGAGGAATACATTTAGAGAATGAATCACATGATCCAAAAATTTGCGGTGTCTCTCATAGTATAAATAGTATTAGCTGTTTCAGGATAGCGGATAATGGACAGAGGTAAAGTGAAAAAGGGAGCAGCTAGTTGCAATGATTAATTATCGAGAATTTCCAATCAAGCTTTACCTAATTTGGTCAGTGGTTCTACGCAGATTATCACCTATATTTTAAGGCTGTTACTACCATTGCTTTGGTAGCCATATAACCAACCCCCCGGGGTAATTCACGTGAGAGCTTTCGCGACATCTTTTCTGTGCATGATAGATGTGCTCTTGTTAACAAGCCCCATGCACATATAATTTTACCATCAATTACCTCCCTCCAAACCTAAGAATGTTTAGCTCTATATCTACATTTTATTCATTAGAATTATGTGATTGATCCTTCCGGTGTGCAATTTGTGCATTCTTCAAAATGGTAAATTTAAAAAAATATTAAATAAAATAAAAGACACACCGAAACGTCTTGTGCAATTTTTTTCCTAATCATAGGAAAGTGCTCTCTGAAGCAACTTCTATTCCTTTCATTTATGATAAACACTAGTACCTCAAAACATGCCATCGCTCCCGCTTTATGGAGCTTTCGGTACTCAGAAGGAGCTCCTCAATGCTTTAAATAGTACCACAAAGCTCTATGCTTATGTATGTTGTATCACAGATTCTAAAGGTGCCAAATATGCAAGCAACAAGTTATGTATTCGAAGTACTTATGGTTTGAAGTAAAGGCCATTGAAGACTTAAAGGCACGATCAGGAGCTGGGTCACAACAATTCGGTTACCCTTTCCTTGCTATCGCTACTCGTGATCTAAACATAGAATTACTAGAATGGTAGTTACAAGAAGTGTGAAATTCCAAATATAATCACGCAGATTCCAGCGAAGACGACCATCCATGTGTACGCCGCCCTTACGTGGGACCGGCTGTAAACGAAGATATTCAGAAACAGTACATGTTCACACAGAGCCTAGCTAAATTCTTAGTTTTGTAACATCTAAGTATGATATAGATGTAAAAAAAACTTTTTTTAGCGATTAAATCTCTGCTCTACGGACCGAGTATCTAGGTAATATGATGGCAATATATCGATAGCAGATATAGTCAGTGTTTGGGAACTACCCTAATAACGCACAACTTGATTTTTAGTCATATTGAATTGAGAAACAGTATGCGGTGAGCTGCGAGGTGTCTGAGAATCCCAGACTACGACTTGATCGGGAAGGGTAACATGGACTTAACATCCAGCTTTCCAATAAGAGATTCTGGGTTAAAGGCAGTAAAGTATTCTTACTCCTCAAAACACCCCCTCGATATTTATTTTAGTTAAAGTTGCCTCGTGTGCAATGTGAAAGGCGAGAAAGAACTCGATCTTGTCGATACGTGTAATGCGGACCTTAATTAAGGTCTTAATTTCTCGATTATCTGTCCACATATGCAATCCAAATAGCCTCAATTCAAGAGCCTGTAGTAGATGAGATGAATGAGCAGGAATTTAAAGGGTTATAATGTTCTTTGCGTTGCAGATAGCTTCGAAGCCAGCCAATTTGTGACCATCGAGGATTAGTAACCTCTATCTACCTTTTCCCCGTAGCGCAGTAGGTTTGTCAAAGTATTTGATTCTTATTGAGCTATTTGGATTGTCTATCCATCCGTCAGATGTTGTTGCGATGGTCTTACCGCCGGGAAGGCCATCATCGGTATACAATGTTACGGGTGCATCTTGCCCTTATTAATGGGCAACGGCAGCACACACCATCCATCCCCTCTACTAGATTCATTAGCTGTCGCCCACTGATTGTTGCTAGTCTGTATTCTTTAAGTCCGTCCTTGTTGATCAGCGTATGTAACTACCATTTTGCGGCTGGCAACGCCCATCATGAGGCCCGTCTCGTTGAAGTTATGTTTAATGCAATCCTAGATCCCATAATTCGCGTTTTTATTGCGCATTAACTGGAACCACGTCTTTATTGCCTTTGTATCTTGACCTAGAGCCCTTTGATAACCATGGGTATGATTAACGCGTATCTTTAATTGTGAGAGGGATGTGGTTCGAGGTACACTTTATTGATGTTAATTTTCACGTAACGTGTCGTGGCTCAAATTACCTCTAGAATTAGAATTCAGAAATAATTAAGCTAGAGACTATAATTCGTGTTATTCTTTTCTAAACTAGGAAATCTAATCAATATGTCTTCCTGGTATAATATGAGTACGCGTCAACGAATGTCAATGATCTTCGTGTAGATCATGTGGTATTTGCTTATCGCTTATCGCTAGTACCTAGCCTATATTTACAGTTCCTCAGGGATGCAACTAATATTTTTTGGGTCTAGCGTGTTACGTCGCGTTCGACATCGCGTTCGCGGAGCAGTGAATCTGCTTTATCTCCCTCTTCTTCCAGAGCCAGCGAATATCCTCGGGAAACACAATGAAGAAAGTGTTGAGCAAGCACTTCCTCTTCCCTAGGTGTTAACTTCTTCCTAATTTGCGCGACTAACATGTCGTGATTGTCGACCGGTCATTCTTTCGGCTAGTGTTTGGTGAGAGACACCGTATATTCGGACAGCGCGTCGGAAGCTTATTTTCGGGCTATTTTGGATAACTTAGATTGCTTGGATAATGTGGCTTTCTTGTGGTTGTCTTAGTTTCTACTGTGGCGCCCGGAAGATGGAAGTTAGCAGTGTTTGGAAAAGTGTCTCATCGACATGTCCCCGCTCGGTCTATATCTACGTTGTACCTAAGATGGACGTGATTTACGGAACGGAAAAAATATTATTTAATTTAGTGTCTTAAGGGTAGATTTCGAACCTTACTTCAGGGATTGTGACTGTAAATTCCCGTTTCAAAATCATCCATAAAGTGGAAAATACTTGGTACTAATTACTAATAATATTCCTTACTGAAAAGCTCTCTAATTCTAGGAGTTAGTAGCCCCATCCATAATTAGCTCTTGATTTTACTTCAGTATTTACAATTTACCCATGAGAGATAGATAACTGAACTATATATGAGGATCCCTTCCTTATAAATCTCGTCAACTAAGCGAGAATAACCCCTGGTTTGGAAATACTACAAGGGTATAAATAACCGAGATGAGATACTAGCTTTAGGCGAAGATCAGACATATTGACTTTTACTATAACATCGTCACCCATGTAATTGTAGATATTGAACCTTCGTTTTGAATGGTCGTAAGGACCAGCGAACCCGTAGTTTGTGAGTAGTCAATTCACGTATTAGTCTTAAAGCTCTTCACGCAGAAAACTGCCATAGTCGGAGCTACAAGACACCACGTGACAATATATTTACTTATTTCCCTATTAGGATACTCATATGCACTTACAGTTAGAGTGGTAAATTTTGACATAGTGAAGCCAAAGAATAAAAGGGTCTGTTTTTGGATTCACATTTCACAATTTGACTTGATATGCCCTGAAATATAATTTGGTGCCAGCAGAGATAATTCGAGACCTCAAGGCATCCAGAATTCCTAGTGTTGTTTAGTTGCTCAGTATTAGATATATTATCTATAGCAACGTACTGATTGCAGCATTTGGCAGCGTGACACCGACCAATTTACTTCTACTTCAAAGCTCCTGACTGGGTCTGAGAGCATACTTCGGCACGCAATATATAGTTAAGGCTATCTACGGGGCCTAGCTATATATTTTTGTGGCAGTCTTTTAGCCCTTTTTCCTATGACACAAGACCTTGAACATGATGTTACGTACGAAATCAATAACTCAGCAAATAGATAGTCTTACTACTTTGATCTTGAATAGCTTTTAATAACACTAACAACCTAGGTATGAGTTTATCTGCTGTTGTACAGCAGTTCGATGGGACCGGAGATTCCTTATGTTACCTCTTTTTAGGTTATAAAAGCTCTGACCCGGCGTCAATATCTACAATTGCCTGGTGCCATAACTTCCATCTAACTGCGATTTCCTCTGCATCTGAAGCATGACGGCTTTAATCAAACGTTCTCCGGACGCGATAAGGATAAAGTGGGGATCTCAGCGATCCGGCTTTTTTTGCTAAATATTCAAATTCAGCTTTGTTATTGGCACCCCAAGAGAGTAATACAAAACAAGCTTTATACCTCGGGAAAACTCATATTCAAAAACTATGCTCCACTCAAAAAGTAAAAGCCAAAGTGCCCACGCTCCAGATCCATTGGGGCTTGGATCCAACGTCTTGGCATGATTATGATCATAGTTATAGTTGATGCCAATGTCTTTCCAGATCGATCAAATCTGTTGAGCTTGGTAGACTTTAGACTGCAAATGTGGCCGAGCGAAATACGGTTTTAGCCGGCATTATAATATACATTCAATCATACCCGACCAAAACGGCACCTACCGTACCAAACAACAGATCTACATGGATTGCGCAAATGAACTTTACACCTATTGTTATTCCTGCAACTATTTTTTTCGTTTATGGGCCTGCATTTCTATTAACTGCTATTCTTAAGAGCAGTGAGAATTGTAGGCGCGCTCGGCGGATCCTGAATAACACTGGCGGAGGAATAAGGACGACTACCTTCATCGCTTTAGTTGTCCTCAAATTGACCTAGTGTGCTAGGTATTGGTCTCACGCGAAGTGCCTCGAGCAATGGAACGGATGAGGACCATCTTGGATAATAATCACCGAAAAAGTACTGCTCCCTGGAGGAAAATATTTAAGCAAGGGTGGATGAATTTACAGAATTAGAAAGTAGATCCACAAGGTTTGGCGAAATATCATACAGACACGTCTAATGTAGGCTTGTGCATGCGAGTCAGTTTTTATAAGTCACTTTTTTATCTATAGGCACATCTTGAGTTGCTATGAGGAAATCCGGGAACATTCTTCTATAAGATTCGTCGTCAGAGGCAATAGCTTTTTTGAGTTGAACAGCAACTTGTTGTTCGCCCCTAGGGCCTATCATCGGCGACTCCCAGGCTAAAATATTTCAAACAAGATTCAGGACTTGAGTCCTACACCATAGGTTACGGGCTTCAAAATGTAGATCAATAGTCTGAAGAGAATGATGACTCTGTAGACGAAACCCAGAATGCTATCGCCAAAAAAAATCAACTTGATATTGAATTATGTCTAAGAATGTCGTAAATGAGCAGGCATAAATTGGAAATTTCAAGTTCCTTAAGAGAGTTGCGGGCTGGAAAAATTTGAAAAATATCATTTTGGTCGATGAAATAGAATATCGCCAAAATCACCAAGGACAATGACAAAGACGTGGATACCCAACGGACGTCTACAACGGAGTACTACAAATCAATCACACCAAATCAAGTATGGGAACTCTAATCTAAAGCGGTACTTTATCTGACAACTTGACTAGTAATTCAGTCAGGTAATACGTTCCAGTCTCTCAACAACTAAATTACTTTTGACTAGTTACTCAATTATCTATGAGATATGTAATTAATGTCGTATTTTGATGTATCTACATGTTTATGTCTTACGTGATTTATGATGGGTGGTACTCCGTGTAAGCTCCAATTTTTTTTCGGAAAAAGGCACTTGTGAAGGGTTAAAAACGTCCGCTGCAAATCATGAGTATATATTGTAAGGAAAATAGAAACCCATACGCCAGTTATTTTGTTACAATTGAATATGACCACGATAACGATTTATTCACACATATTATCCAGTTCCCTGTGATGATACCTACCCTCTTCACTTTTGGGAGGCACACTTTTTCTTCAGATCGAAATTACAGATTAATCAAGGGTTCCATCATTCTTCCATATTGTCCCACCTCCAAAAAGTAGTAGTACAATATTGTAATATACCTATTTCTTACTTTTTCCACTTTCTATACTTAGATCTAGTGACCATAATGAGTCCCAAATTATCGATCTCCTTGAAAGATTTGTCATTGTCGATTCTGTAGCTGGTTTTTGAAAGTTCTAGGAAAGAATCAGTTGCGGACGTAGTAGGGATCAACTTCAACTTGGCCTCGTACCTCCGAAGTTGATCCTTTATCCATACTCTCAGGTCTACATTTAATCTCCTCTAGCTTATGATCCGACCTGATTTTAATGTTATCGGTTCCCTCCTCAACAGTTTGAGTTTTTGTAGCTGATTTTAAAGATGTTGTGTCAGTGCTTGTTGAGTTGGCTTTTACAAATGAGCTCGCCGAGGCAAGAGATTTCTTAGAATTATTACTATCACGTCGAGTGTGTAGATTTTTGCTAAGCGTTCTATTTATTCCTTCCATATTACTATTTGAGGTTTTTTTGCTTCTTCGTATACTACCAGTTGCATCAATATTTGCGCTAGCGACCGTACACTTCCCCAATCCTGGTGTGGTTGGTGCACCAGGCTTTTCTTCAGCGGCCTCAATTAAATACCAACGTAAGCCATCAGATAGATCAAATGGATTATCATCTTCAAGTGAATCACCGTCATTACTAATCTCAGTACACGACTTTTGATGAGAAATATGCATATGTGAGCCGGGAAGTGATTTTGACAAGTCTACTACACGATCTTCAATTTTGTGTATGCGTGCAAGAAGCCAGTCTCGAGATCTCAGTTTATGGAAATCTTGTTCCTTCAAAAAGTAGTGTGGTGCTCCAATATTAAAGGCGGCCCATGCTCCTGTGGCTTGGTTACGTGTAGGTAAAAATAATGCCAGATCGCCTTCTTTAAAATTCTTAAATGCAATCTTTCCATGGGCTTCTTTCTGGGCTGAATGAAATTTTTCCCTATATAAACGGGCATCCCTAGAATATTTTTTAGCAGTGTACTCAAGATCCTTGACACGTTTTGAAATTGTTTCACAAAAGGCTTCAATATCAAAATAGCCTGCTGTGTCTAGATAGCTATCATATTTTTGTCTTTCAATTTCAATATCATCATTGTGTACCCAGTTCAAAGATTCAAGTTTCTCGCTTTCTATGGATGGTTTTCTAATGCTATTAATAGGCAAACTTCGTCTAACTGTCGAGTTTGATTCTGACGGTTCATTTGGATTAGGCCGCTCTACTTTTGGTAACCTTTGTATAATCATAGATCTAGCCCCTCGGGTGATAGAATAACTCAGACGTTCAAGAAGCTTACACAACTGATCAGTTTGGGTCGAGAACCGACGAGTGAGATCCATTGCTCTTGAAGTTCGATCTTCTATTCTAGAAGTAAGTTTATCGTATTGAGCCTGAATTAATTCATTTTTATTACGATAAGCTTCGGTTTCTTTTTTCAGGCATTCGAAATCAGAGATCTGTGCGACTTGGCTATCTTTTAAACTATTGAATCTATCTTCTTCTTCAAGAAGTCGTTTTTGTAAATTTTCTAGGTTCTTTTCCAACTCGATAATATTCTCTCTCGCTGATGTTAATTGGAGGCGATTATCAGCAAGTTCTCTGTCAAGTGTGGCAAGCTTTGTATATTGCTCTTTTAAAGCTTCTTGAGATTTACTCGAGTTAAATTCTTCAGCTTGAAGCTTTTCTTGCGCATGACTAAGTTCGGACCTAAGTTCATCCAGAGTATTTTGAGTTTTATCTGAATTAGATTTGGTAAATTGTAGATCTTTCTTTAACAACTCAAGTTCTAGTATTAGCTCACTAGGTTTTCGAGTTAAGCTCTGAGCAATTTGGTCAAAGCTCTCGGGTACTTCTTCAAGCGGTAATATTTTTCTGTGGACGTTACGCAGAATTTCAAGGTGCTCAGCAACAGCCTTTTCAGCCTCATTAGTGCGAAATATTAACTTTTCTTTCTCTTCTCTTAACTTTTGCAACTCAGAGCTTTTAATTGATATCTGTTCATGCTCTATATCATCTGAGATAAAGTTTCCAGAGTTATTCAAAGCGACGTCACTCGTTTCTGGACGAGATTTTATTAAAGAGCTAGATTCATTTTCATCGTAATTATCCTTTTCGTTTCCACGAGAGATAACAATTTGTTCCAAATCAATCTCTAGATCCTCTTTCTGGGCTTGCACGCGTTTGATCTCGGTAGCCAAAGATTTTCGCTCCGCAATAAATTCTCGTTGTTGTGCTTCAAGGTTCTTCAATAGATCTCTCTTTGTTGAATTGGCTTCTTCTATCTGGAATTTTAATTTTTCTTCATTAAGCTTTCTTTCTTTGATCTCATTTTCAAGTTTAGATGATCGTTCTTTCTCTGAAATAAGTTCGGCTTCTAATGAAAAAATCTTCTGGTATGCTGATTTCTCGACAGGGATTTGGTTAATAGAAGTTCTTCGGGGTGAAATAGAAAGAGGTTGTGACTGGTCTTCAAGAGGCCTCGGCGATTGGGCTTGATTATTTGGATCCTGAAAATCAATTGATGGACGACATGGTGATTGAAATTTATTACCAAAAGTAGAACGGTGGACTTGAGTATGCTGGTGAAGCAAATTCTCTAATCTACGTACGCGGCTTTCTGCTGTACGAAGTTTACTTTCAGTTTTTTGGCCTTCTTCCTGTAATATACGAATTAGCTCATCATCACCTCGTACCAATAAAGCACTACGCCCTAGAATATTTTCATGAATACTCCCAGCTTTAAATGCCGCCTTAGCACGTTTAGTCTGTTGTTTCGTAGGATTACAGAGATCTGAGAGTATCTTAGAGACTTCTTTAGCTAGAGCAGAGTTCGGGTCTTTAGACTGCAGAATCTCAAAGACTTCTTCAAGATCTTGCTTTAATATTTTTGGCCAATTATCATCAATTCCCTGTATATTAAGTTCTAGTTCAGGGACATTTTGCTCTACTCGTTTACCTAGAAGTGTTACACCAATAGCCTTCTGCCATTTACGTCGCCGCCTTACTTCTTCCTCTTGGAATTTCTTAAATTCATTTATTAACGTCGATGAATCTATCTCGATTTTTTCCTTCCATTGCTTTCGCCGAATTCCTTCGGCTAGAAAAGAGGCATATGTGACAGGGAGTATAGTTATATTAAGTAGTGTCTGTAATGCCTCGTTTGCTTCCTCGCTGGGCTCTAAATCAGAAAGTCGAGAGGTTACTTCGCTGACAATTAGTGTTAAGCAAGAAATTTGCTGCATTGTTTCTAGAGATGATACAGCAAGAGAGTTTCGTATCTTCGTGACATTTTGGACAAGGCTACTCATTTCCATACTTCGTTTAACCATGTTGGGCAGCAACATTTTCGTATGGACGAGTGCAAGTTTGGAAGCTTGTGGTAAGTTAACTGAATCTCTGGATTGAACGTTTTCGCAATCGATAGAAATTTTTTTTGACAAAGCCTTGATTTCCTGCAATAATTGAACAGGATCTAATGATGCTGTAGCTTGGGATCTTTCGGGCATATTCTTGGACACAATATTAATAAGTACATCTGAATTTCGGAATATCTCATCTATCTTTTTTTCAAGCTCTACGATAGACCGAAATAATTGTCGTTGTATGCCTCCGACTAAATTTCTTGCCCGCTTGAACTTTTCATTATGAATGAGGTCTTCTAATGACGTGCTCTTATTCCCTTGAGGCTCATGACCAGAAATAAATAAAACTATCTCCTGTTTGACTGGTACTGCCCGTAAGAGATCTAGCAGTCTTATCCAGTCAGTCCCCGATGACTCTTGGATCTTTCGAATATCTTCTACCCAGCCTTGAATTACCGAGTTTTTTTGGTCTACCACAGAGACGTGCTTCTGAACATTGCGAACAGCTGTTGATGCTGCTCTAATGATGACTTCTATCTCAGCCAATCTTTTTTGGGCATCATTTGACATTCTCTGACAATCCGACAAAACACCGAGTGACCAACTCTGGCGAGCCTTAAATAGATCTCTCCATGCTTCTAACTGATTCTGATCAGATATTGTATCCGGAGGCTTGGAAACATGATAGCTTTGTGGTATAGGAATATCATATTGTTGAAATTTCACAGACCAAGGTGAGTGTGACTGGACTAGATGCCAATCGTAAACAAATATCTCGGTCTAGTTTCTATTAGCTCACAACTTCAAGTCCATAGAGGTAAATGTACCTCGCACCCGAGACCGGCAAACTTCACATGTTTCCCATCGGCATTTAGATGTATTTGGTCTTGCGCAACAACCTTGCTATTTTTTGATACCCAGGCCTTAAAAACTTCTATGCTGAATTCTCGTTAGCACTCACATGGGGTATTGTCGGAATCGCTCACGATCTTAAGTCTTCTGAGTCTGCAAGTAAACACTGGCCGGAATGCGCAATGAATACTTTGAGAGCCATACCTCTCGCTTTCTCAAATCGTGCAGAGAGCTACAGTCTCTAATGATAGGAGTGTAAGACGTCGAGTCAAATGACTGCCGCATGGTTAGATGAGAAATGTTACCTATGTTCTGACGTGATATAGTCAAATAGCTCTAGTCAGTGGTTTTATAAATATACCCTTTATCCGCTAAAACGTACCATTAAGAAGCTTGCTCAGCTGTCATTGGATCAAAATATTTCGAAATACTCATCAGCTTAGCAGGATATTTTGTTCTGCTGATTGGCTTAGATAAAATCTCGTTCAATCAACGTTGAGAGATATTATCCGCTTAAAGCGCTTATTTGTCCTCCCCATATTTTGAAATTTCAAATGGATACTGATTGGTCAATATTATTATTATTATATTTCCAATCAGACTCGTTACTGTTTCAATTCTGCAATTTTCTTCTACG
>MCFK01006871.1:0-14023 GCA_003610855.1 Erysiphe neolycopersici | reverse complement strand
TTTTTTGCAGCAAAAAATGAGTTTCTGGAGAGTGAGGGCGGGACAAATCAAATGAAGTGTGTTTTTGATTTTAGATCAACATATCTAAAAGCCTGTGAATACCATTACTCAACCATTCAATTTCCTTAAAAATTAGTCTATATGATAATGATATAAATGCGATAATTTTCTAATTTTTCAAATTCTAATTTGAAGGAGAACTGAACGTGGGATTGGGCTTCAAAGTTGGAGAAAATGGAAATGTGGTGATTTTGTTGTGGTTTTTGATTATCTAAGCCTAACAAATTTCAGCAATACCAAATTTGATACTGCTTTTAGGAACAGTTGCTTTAAGTCTGAGAGGCCCTAATGTGTGAATATGTTCTAGATTAAAAGAGAGAATATAATGTGGATGGCTAGACGATAATAAGACAGGGAATTAAGATAGCGCTAATTACAGAGATAAAAATAAGGGTCTCGATTGGATATGCAAGTAGTCCAACTCCTAGGGCATCCCAGTAAGATTAGACTAAGCGGATAATATTCCATGTCTCAAGTACCTGCATGTGAAGAGCGGTGAACAACGTGTGTGATGGTCCAGTTTGCGGGGTAATAATGCCAAAAGAGATCACTGCGTGTACTTTTGGCAGCTTCCTTTTTTAATCTGGGAAAGAGAAAATTCCAATCAAATTACTGAAAGCAGCAATCTACCTTCAAATTTAACGGGTAATGATGGAAATTTTAGTCGATGATAGTGAGGATGGTGAAAAGAAATAGACTGGGAAATCTCTAACTGCCGATTCTAAATATTATTAATTATCGGGCAATTAAGTGAGACATGGAATGGCCTTTGCGTCAGGATGTTAGGAAATAGAAGTAAAAAAGATTAGAACCCGTTCTTGCTTACTGGGGAGTTATGCCCTGGCTAGCATGGGCTGAATTATTTCACGCTGATTGGTTCGATTGAAATATTAATCCAATCATTAAAGTATCATCCATCCTGATTCATAATAATTTGACTGTAATGCCTGATGCCTGCCCCATAAAGTAACCTAATTAGGAAGTAATAACGGGCATTTGATATTACGTCATAGGAGCGCTTGGCATTGAATTGCATTACGCCAAGCTAGGATAAGCTGAAGAAAAGAGCCAACCGCCTTAACTGTTGTCAACGATTGTTAGCTTAGGCCAAGATGCAAGTCTGCAGTCCAGGCTGGTATTTTGGATAATTATAAGCTGAAATAGATTTATGTCTTGAAAGTTTAGATAGCTGGATAGCTATCTAGAGAAGCTAATTATAATGTGCCTGATCCGGTGTGTGCTGTCTATTTGGGCTAAATTCTAAGGTTGATGTTCGTCTCTTCCCACACCGATATACTACAAACTAAATATTTAAACTATTAATTAATAGGCAAAGATTGTTATAGATTAAAGAATTAATAATACCTAAGATTAACTTAAAGGAACACCTGACGCCTATTTCATTATTATTCAGCTCCAGTGAATATAGATGGATTCGAATTTATACACATATTGTAACGAAGCTTCTTTGAGAATCGCTCAACTTATTAAAGATACCAAAATTATCACCGAATTTGCCTTTTCAAAACATAGTGATGCCAGGATATCCGGGCGCGGGTCACAGTGGAGGCCAAAGAGCTTCACCACTTCACGCGTTCTCTTGGGGCTCTAATCATTTCTTTAAGTATAAAAAGTTTTTTAAGGTTGAAAATTCAGGTACTCACAGGAACTTAGCTCTCATGGACAACAAGCCCAATCGAATCGATACAGTTATCAACAGGCTCCCCCTCAATCATCTTACCATCAATATCAGTACCCACAGGTAAGATTTTCCCTCAAAGTCCATTAAACATTTTAATAATCATCTGAGCAGTATGGAGGCTATGCAAGACCTGGTATTTTAATTCCTTGTGAATAATTAATCTAAAAGTCCTCTGACAGATTGACTAGATATGTACCACAATGGCAACCTAAATTCACCTCCACCTCCGCCTTCAAGCATGCAAAGCTTCGGTCATGGCGCACCACAAAGCTATGCATATCAGTATTCTAACTGTAGCGGCAAACGAAAAGCGTTACTTATTGGCATAAATTACTTTGGGCAAAGAGGAGAATTACGTGGATGCATAAATGATGTGACAAATATGTCGGAATTTTTAATTCAGAGATATGGGTACCAGCGCGAAGACATGGTGACATTAACCGATGATCAACATAATCCCGTTGGTCAGCCAACGAAAGATAATATTCTGAGGGCAATGCATTGGTTGGTGAAAGATGCTCAACCAAACGATTCATTGTTCTTCCATTTTAGTGGTAAGAACGAATAAAGTTGAAAACACTTTAGCTGTATCTAACGTAGTTTTAGGCCACGGCGGACAAACTAAAGATCTCGATGGCGATGAGGAAGATGGGTATGATGAAGTTATTTATCCTGTGGATTTTCGCCGAGCTGGTCATATTGTGGACGATGATATGCACGACATACTAGTCCGACCACTATTACCTGGAGTGCGCTTAACAGCTATTTTTGATTCTTGTCACTCTGGAACTGCTTTGGATTTGCCATATATCTATTCCACGCAAGGAATACTTAAGGAGCCTAATCTCGCAAAGGAAGCTAGCATGGGACTTCTTGGTGCGCTTGTATCATACACTCAAGGTGACTTAGTTGGCGTTGCCAGTAATTTGATTGGTCTTATAAGGAGAGCAACAACTGGTGAGAATGCACACGCAAAGACTTTGGCTACAAAAACCTCGCCCGCAGATGTTATAATGTGGTCTGGTAGTAAAGACGATCAAACATCGTGAGTAAAATTTTCCTGAACTTAGTTAGATAAAGCAAGTCTTAGTTCTTGTTTGGTTTCATTAAAAACTTCCAATCAGTGCTTTGTTATAATTGATTGGCAAGCGCCTGGAACATGTAGCTTTTATCCTCTTTGGGAACCGTGAAGATCTTGACCAAAATCGGGAGTAGCTGATTAAGCAATTGTCTTAAAATCAAACCAATTATTTATTTATATTGGAGTTTTGAAACTTACTTGTTTTCTACAGAGCCGATGCTACCATTGCAGCTAAAGCGACTGGTGCAATGTCTTGGGCTTTTATCACAGCCATGAAGAAAAATCCCCACCAAAGCTATGTACAATTACTTAACAGCATTCGCGATGAATTGGCAACAAAATATTCACAAAGACCACAACTAAGCTGTTCCCATCCGATTGGTAAGACTATTTTTTTCCTAGACAGATAAATATTTGCGATAGTGCTAACTTTAAAAACAAAAGATACGAATCTACTTTTTGTCATGTGACGAATCCTGGCCTTACATATATTGATTTTCGACAAAATTCAATTATAGCCAGTTTCTATTACTTCATGAACAATAAGTGTATAACGTCGACTTACTCTTTTCTTTAATGTTAAATTGGTAATTTCTTAAAACTGTTGGGGGTTCTTACAATAATTGTTATGATACCCGTCTACATCAAAATAGCCATCGGGCTTTTAAAGAGGAGAAATGAGACACTTTTTTTTTTTTTTCAATTTTTCTTTAATTAGCTTTGGTACGTTTGAATTTCCAAAGAATCTCGTATCACGTAAAATTAAATTATTCATTCTGAATACATTGATGCAAATCGTTCATCAGAATCTCCCAAGTCCCAATCCATAAGACAAAACATCCAAAATACTCCCCCCTAACCGCATTAACTACAGAAACTATATAGCACTACTCCTACTTAATTCTTTTGATTTTTTTTTTTTTTTTCATTATAAGTAAGATTTTCTTAGACAATAACACCTTTTGACTTTTTCTTCTTAATATTACTAGGTGTTGTTGTATTAGTTGTCGTATTAGTATTTGAGACTTCCTTAGAACATCTCGAAGCCAAATCATGCAAAAGAATTTTCCTCTGTTTCTCCACCTGGCCACGTACTTTTTCATCGATTTTGCGTTTCTCTGCCCACCTCTCCGCCCCACGTTTCATGCGAACCAAGGCGCGTAAGACGATGCCGATCCGCTTGATGGAGATGGGATTTTTGGGTCGTGGGGGTGGTCGTTTAATTCCACATTGTTCGAGAAGCTGAATATCGGCTTTATTGCTATAGATTTTGAAATATGTGTAAGTATATGTAATATTATTAATTTTTTGGTATTTAAAAAAGAAAAAAAACGAAACAAAAAAAAAAGAACATCTTACCAAGCTTCAAAGAGAGCTATCTGTAAGCTCATGAATCGTTTTGCAAACGCGGCTTCTGCACGAAAATTTTCTTCTCGTTGACATTTAGCCCGAAGCCATTCTAATTGTAAACTAACACCACGCATTTCTTTGATATGATGTCTCTCTCGTTCATCAAATTCTAACTTCATTTTTAATAATTTAGGTGGTAAATTACGATTTTCTTGTTTTGCTAACCAAGTTAAGGAAGATTCATTGAAATTAACATTATCATATTTATCATTTTTCTCATTATAATTAATATCGTTATTGTTACTAGTATTATTTTTATTATTGCTTTCATTCAATGAAAGAGATAAATTTGCAAAACGGACTCGCCGAGTGAGATTTTTGCGATCTATTTCCCATTGTGCTTTAGCTTGTCCAAATTGATTTTGTACTTGCTCAATCTGAGCCTGATAGGAAGAAACTGTATTTTGTAATTGACTACGCTCTTCACCTAGTAAATTGAGTTGATTCCGTAGATTATTTTCAATTACGGTAAGATCAGAGATCGCCTGATCACGCTCCTGTACAAGAAGATCAAGTGCTTCGGCTTGAGATTGTGATTCACGCAACATATCATGTAGATCCTTGCGTTCTAGAGCCATGGTACGATTCTCGCCCGAGTTGAGTCGCTCGGCTTGAAGCGTCTTTTCAAGACGCTCAATCTTCTCACGCAATCGGGTGATGGTGGTCTCAGCTGTGCTATTCTTAATTTGATGTTCTTCTTTGACCAGCTGGGCTTGGTCCAATGAGCGTTCATAATTGTCTTTTTCAGCCTCCCAAGCTTCTAAACGCTTTTCGAGTTCTTTATTAGCAGCATTTACTTTTCGCTGTGCGTTTCTCTCTGCTTCCTTCAGCTGATTACGAAGTTCTTTTATATTTTTATGCGCACTTAAGAGTTCAGATCGTAACTCAACTAGCTCTTCTTTTAAGCTAGAATTTTCAATAGATGGTGAAGATTGAGGTGAGGTTTTTTGCAAACGTGATATCTCCATGTTATGTATAGCACGTTCAAGCTCGATTATTTTCATCTTAAGGCCTCGAATTACACTTTTTTGATCGGCCTCGCGCTGTAGATATTCGGTTTCTTTCTCTCGTGATTCCTTTAAGCTACGGTAAATTAAAGAAATTTCTTTTCGGTCTTCGTCATCAGTGCAATCACTCCCATTGATATGATTCTCTAATTCATTGATACGGGCTTCCAATCGAGTAACTTTATTTTTAGCAATTGATAATTCACGTTTCTCAGTTGAGCCTTTAATTTTCTTCTGTAATTCTTTGATTTCACTACTCAGCCGAGCCTCTGTATCATTCAATTTTTTTATTTCAATTTCCAACCGATTCTCCGCAGTATCTCGTTCAGCAGCAGCTACTCTATTTTCTTCTTGAAGACGTCGTACTTCATACTCAAGCTTCCGCTTACTAGATTGTAAATTTATCTTCTCCTGGTCGCACGGAGGCATTTCTTTTTGTTCCTGTAAAGAATTTAATTGATCCTTAATTTCGTAGTTTTCAGTCTCTAGATCTGTTTTAGAAGCTCGTAACGAGCAAATCTCGATTTTAACTTTATCGAGTTGATCTTGTAAGTCATACTTTTCTAATCGACAACGATTCAATCGTTCTTCGATATTCTTTAGCTGAGAGGCGAATTTTTCCCCGCTATTTTCATTATTAGTCCGATATGCGTCGGTTTCACTCTGCGCGTTTGATACTGTGAGTTGAGCTTTTGCGAGATCTGACTTTATGTCTTTTATCTGCAACCGAAGCTTTTCATTTTCTTCATTCACAGTTGTAATGTTCTTATTGTAAACCTCTGTCTCTTCATCTAGGCTAGCCTGTAGAACCTCAACTTCGTCCTCAAGAGCTTCGACTTTCTCTTCTAATTGCTTCTTTTCTCTCTGACCTAAGCGGAGTTCTTCTTTGACAACAGTAAGCTGATGTTGAAGTTCTGCTATATTCTGCTGATGAGAAACTATGTCTTTATTAAGTTCATTTATTTGTTGGTTCAGAATGGCATCCTGTTCATGATGACGATCAATTTCGATCTGTAAATTTTGCTGCAGTTTCGCTTCCTTACTTGACATTGTTCCTTCAGCCTCTTGTAATTTATTAATTGAATGCTGAAGACCTATAGCTTTTTCCTCAATCATATCTTTTTGAGCCTGAAGGTTTCGTTTCTCGTTAGCCCATTTTTCAAATTCATTGTGATTCATTCGTTCCTTCCTTTCTAGTTGAGCTTGAATATCCTCAATCTTGTCATGTAGAGCATTTACTTCATTCTGGTGCCTTTCTTTTGAATTTTGCTCATTTTGAATGGCTGAGCTTCTTTCGTGTTCAAGATCTTCTTCGAGTTCTTTTACCTTTCTTCTAGATATTTCAAGATCTCTTTGAAGAATTGAAGATTCTCTCCCCAAACTATCATTCTCAATCTCCAGTACATTTTTTTTGCCAAGTAATTCATGAAAGTCTTTTAGGCTTGATTCATATTTTATTGAAAGTGAGTCTCGCTCATGTATTAATTTTTCTTTCTCCATAGTTACTAAATCCATCCTCTCTTTGATGTTTTGCTCAGTAATCTGGCTCTTTGATTTCAGATCATTAATTATAGCTTGTAGTTCATGTGTTTCCTTAACTTTCTCGAGATACTGTTCATGAATTGAAGAATAACTTTCCCTTAATTTCCCTATTTCATTTTGGGCGCGCCGCGCCTTTTCCTCTATTTGACGGTTTAGACCTTTCGTGTTAAATGACTTATTAGCTATGTCTTCCTGTAACCTTTGTAGATCTGTCTCTGCTTGATCTCTCCCTTTCAAGGCATCCTGTCGCTCATTTCTAGTGTGCTCAATCTCTTTTGTCATTTCCTTTATCTTTGATTCCATCATTCGAATAGTCCCTTTAGATTTTTCGAGCTCATCAAATGCGTAGGCTTTTTCTTCTAACTGACCAATTTTAAAATTTGCCTCATTTACAGTCATTTCTGCTTCTCGAAGCTTATTCTCATGTTTCAAAGATTCTTGTCTTAAATCCTTTATTATTTCATCGCAATCATCTAAGCTTTGTTCCTTTTTTCTGAGATCAGCTTCTAAATAGTGAATCTTGACTTTTAAGTTTTCATTATGATCAGATTTATTTTTCATTACAGTTATCTCTTTATCTTTAACTTCCAAAATCTGACGCAGTTCGTTTACTTCTACTCTCACACTGTCATCTATATTGTTTTGTTTGTACTTCTCTTTTAATTCGATAAGCTGTTGTCTATAAAGCTCCACGTCTCGTTCAGCCGCATGTAACGTCTTGCGAAATCGTACTAATTCTTTTTGCAACGTGAACTTATCAACTTTCAATTCTGTGTTTTCTTTTAGGGCTGCTTCATTGTATTCTGGCCCTGATTTTTTTAAAGCATCCTCGAGAAAACAAATCTTTAGCTTAAGAGCAAAGTTCTCTTTTTCAATTTTATCTATTGCTTCTTCCTGAGCTCGAAGTGATAATTTGGCACCGTCATGTAGAATAAGAGATTTCGCACTTTTGGGAGGTTTATGCATAATTGGCGAAGAAATGTTGCTGCTGACGTTGAGTTGTGTTGCTGGAGTAGAAATAAGGTATTCAGAATTCCTTAAACTTTCATTCATATTAGAAGTGGGTAGGGGACTTGAGTTCTCATGAATACTATCTAAGTCTCTTTGCTTGAGAAGCGCAGGCGTACGCATTTCGTTTCGCAAAGCGCTGTTTCTTGTGGCATTTTTGAGTAAAGGAGTAAATTCTCCACCACCAAGTCCAGGAAGATTCCTTCGATCAGTCAAAGCAGGACGAGATGAAGGTGTTCGAATGTTGTTGGATCTACCGCGTCGGGCATTTTGTAGTTTATAATCGAGAATATTATTTCCATTCAAAGGCGCATGGAAGGACTGCTCGTCAGATAGATCAAATTCAGTATGTCTGCCCGAAATATAGGTTGCATCTCCGATATTTGTTTGGGGAGTATCCAGTCCTCTGATTCCAGCATGTACCATATTAGATATTAGGGTTTTAGCCAAAGATTGCTCCTGCAAATTATGTACGAAGTAATTAAATCTGTATAAGACTACGCTAAGGTGTCATAAGTTCTTAAATGGGATTGGTAATCGCAATGTAAATACTTACAACAATACAGGTCAGCAAGGTACGGTAGACTTGGTTGGTACGATACCAAAGTAAACAAATCAAAAATAAATAAACAACAATCGAACCCTTATTTTAGCTAGTAGGCATCCTCACTGCCTTTTAGAGATTTACTGTAAGCAAGCCGATTGGCCAGAGCCTAATTTAACCCAATCATTCCCATGATAAATCTTTCGCAGTCTCATAAAAAGACAATACAATAATCTGTTATTTATTTTAATCAATAAGAGATCTAATCCTAATTGGATCGCCACCCTTTGTCTACTCGCTGATAGGCCTACGTCATATACAAAAAATTTTATTCAGATGAAAATGTTCTAAAAACTGCGCCCAGCGCATCGTTTTCTTGCCTCTTCTGCGATGCAAAAATAAAAGCATTTCGACTTTATTGCACTGGATGAGAATCAGTACTGTCCTTTTCATCCCTACAACAAATCCATCCAAATTTTTTTCCATCTTTCACTCCTCAATCATCAACCCAGGTCCCAATACTTGAGTTTTCGATATTTTCATCTAGGTATGTAACTCTATATTCTCACGTCTTTCTCGGTCTTGTATGTCTTCGATCACTTAGTATCGTCTTACTCCTATATCAGTATCTTTAAGGATCTGCAAGATGGCTCAATTGGCCTTCCTATCTCCAAAGAGTTCATTCACCTTGATCCTTCCTTTTCGCGAACTACTGTATCTCCTTATCTGACTCCACATTATGTCTCTGTCTCACCGCCATTTACGGAAATTGAGCATTAAATGACTTACGGTCCGATGAGAGCCTTCGGAATGTTCCATGCATTATTCCTGTACAGATATGCTCCGGTGAAAGCATGGTTAGATTTTAACTGGTAGTAACGACTCGATAACGGCTTGGAAGTGCGGGCAATTATGGGATCTAAGTTCTGGATTGTATGCGTCGACTTATATGTATCTCTGCTTATTGCTTTAGGATGTGTATGCTTCTTTACGAACCATATGCGGCATTCTTTCCATTTTCTTTCAGTAATTAAACCTTAGATCAGTATACAATTGCCATTGCCATTACATTGCAATGGCCTCCCACCTCCTACCTACCTAAATGTTAGATAGAAATATATATATATAAGCGGATGTGAATTAAGATGTTAGTCTTATATAATTTATAATTACTGAGAGATCAATTTCACAATGCAAGATATATATGCAAGGTGGGGTACAACTAAGAGTCTGTTAAGTTTAAAGTGGAGAGTTGTTTTATTACTTCCCACTACTGAGAGACACAGAGTGCCAACTATATATCTAGTCAAGTCTAATTACAACAAAGAGGTCCGGTAGATTGTCCTGATACGGGTTAGTGTATACTGACAATGCCGAGGTCGATAGGTTGGTAAAATCAAGAGGCTGTGCATATTCCCACAGATGTTGATGTTGAGTGCAATGATCTATGATCAACGGTTACCAACGATTAGCAGAACTGACTAAATTAGTCTTACTAATTTCAACACTAACGACCAAAATGTCGAAATACTGCGTCCTGACGGTTCTATTTGTGCTGTATTTCTGGAAGATTGATGTATATGACGCGTCCTGACATTCAGTATATACAGCCAATCGTCTTTTTCGCTATTTATGTGATGTATCCCAAAACACTCTTATATCCCTAAAACGCTTTATACGCTACATCTCTAGAACAAAATCAGCATTTCTTTTCTTCACAAAGCAAGGTCTATCTGAACTCACAGCATCGTCAGATAGCAGCTGGGGTAACATTAATTCTTCCAGAGGAATATCAGGAATCCTCTTCTTTTTCAATGGCTCCCTCATAGTCTGGTAGTCAAAGAAATAGACAGTCACTGCCCGAAGCACTTGTGAAGCCGAACATGGCGCCTTAGCCACGCAAACAATCTCTGCTCAATGGCTTCAACCTCTGTATGAAAAACTCTTTCAAACAAACCCTAGATCCATCTTAATTGGGATAGTTAATACGCCAGTAATAAAAATAACCAATTCAGATAAAATCAACGCCAAAAATTGACATTTCCTCATGCGACAATCTACTGTCCGTAAATCCATCAAAAACGGGTTCATCACATTAAAATATGCCCCTTCCAATCTTTGTAGAGCTGATGGACTTATTAAAGCATTACGATGTTTAAAACGCGCATAATTTGGCGCTCAAATTAGACAAGACCTGAATCATTCACTTTCAAGGGGCTGTCATAGATAGATACTTTTCATCATGTGTGTTGGTCACATGATAAAAGACGTATGTAGAGCTAGATAGCATCTCAACTTCATGCTTCATAATCACAGAAAGATTCTGTAGACATATTAGAGTCCATACTGCTATAGATAGATCCTTATTACTTATTTCTTTGTGACAGAAGATATTGAACTTTTATCTCCCATTAAAGCATAAGACAGGTTTGACCGTAATTCGTTTGAGAAAGAATTTTCATTCACCTGTACAACTTCTTAAATGACTAATAGATGGCCACGTAACATGTAGGAGGTCATTACTGTAATTTTAATTCTCGTAGATAAGTACCATTTTCCAGTTTTCAACCTGATTAGCACTATCTTTTGAAGTTCTTATTTTCATACGTTTTCAAGATCAATTCTAAGCAAAGGCAATCTCCATATGGATACCATGAAAAATTAAAATTTCAAGATTTCGGCAGCTTAGTATTAATTTCATTTTTTGGAATTTGTAGACCCATTATTCCCATAAGATTACCAGCAGGACTGGGTAGGCCTTCTTGACTCTTGATGCTTTCCATAAGATTTTTAGCAAGATTGAA
The DNA here is from genome assembly GCA_003610855.1 of Erysiphe neolycopersici. Taxonomy (NCBI): domain Eukaryota; kingdom Fungi; phylum Ascomycota; class Leotiomycetes; order Helotiales; family Erysiphaceae; genus Erysiphe; species Erysiphe neolycopersici. The sequence continues at coordinate 2,865 of MCFK01006871.1, read as the reverse complement.
GTCAATATCAAATTTTTCATCAGTATCATCACTTTCAACGCTATCATTATCTTTTTGATCTCCATTTTCGTCTTCCTCTTGTTTTTCGGATAATAGGGACTTATAAAATTCCGAGTCGAGGCCAAGTGCTCCAGCTTCTTTCAGTTCTTTCTCCATTTGCTCTATCGCTTCTTTCATCACGTTCGCATCATGAATAGCTGACTGGCTATAATCTCGATCGATTTCTGATGGATTTTCTAATATTTTATGTCAAAAAGTCTCACACAAATTATTCAGATTAAATACCTATCATTTCTTGAATCATCCTAGAAAACTCTTTACTATCGAAAGAAACGTCTTTAGTTGGGTCCTCATCACTGCTGTCATTTTCAGAACTATCTTGATCGTTATCAATGTCCGTATCATCAAGCTCTACCCCATCTGGACCAGCTTTTTCATCATCTAGGAATGATTTGAAACGTTCTACCATCTTCCTTAGATCACCTTGTGTTTTAGCATCTCCAAATCCTGATCCAACATTCTTGTCACCAGATCTACCGTCAAGTTCTTGTTCGAAGTCGCGAAAGTCGATGTTCATCCAATTTTCATCGTCTTCTCTAAATTTTTCATTCCAACATAGTATCTCAGTATCAGATGGAAAAGCTGAATTCTCGTCGTCGGCTATTTCCTTCAATAAAAAATTTATCTTTTCTACGAAAACATTATTGTTATATTGTGGATCTTTCATTAACATTTCAAATCCGCAAGCAAGCTTCATGCCAAGTTTCAATTGTTCGTAGGAAATGTTATCACACTTTTTGGTAGTCTCTAGCTTCTTCTTCCAGTTAAGAGGAGTTGATAGTTCTTGGGATTTGACCTGAGCGAATCGTAATTTTGTGAACTTAGTAGATATTTTCACTAAATCCTCTGGAGGAAATAGAAGATTTGACTGGTCGGTATTAAGATACTTCATAGAAACCGGATCACGGAGGTAGAGTGCCTCGACTGAAGGAGATATCGAAGCGGGAAGATTTAGGAGTATATAAGCTAGTTTTCTAGGAATCTGGACAAGAGCAAAATGCAAAGACGCAGATATCTGCGAAGGATAGTCACGAAGACGGTAAAATGCTTCTTTTTCAATTAATGGAGGGCAAATAAGTGCTCCAGCATTTTTTTCGATTATCTGAAGGCTTTCCAAATGGCCCAGAGGTCTTGAAATGGGAAACTTAGAGGGGGTATTAGACGAGCAACAAGTAGCATGAAGGGGTATTAGGTATAGCTTATTGTTATGGATCCAAACCTTAGCTGTTAGCGATGATTTAGCTTACATGTATTACTATAAAGAGAGACAAACCCTATTATCAGCTATCTCAGGATTCAGCCATCGAGGCAAGGCATTTGCAGCTTCAATCAGTAAGAATTCGCCGTCTGTATCTACTATCTGGATCCATAATTCATGGAAATGGCTACTCAGCTGCTTTAAGATATAGACAATAAGCCATTCATCTTCTAATGAATCACCATAATTTGTTAGACCATATAAATATATTCTTTCTATATAAGTTAGTATCATCATCATCATCATAGTTTTTTTTTTTTAAATAGACATACCATCCTCTGTCCGAATCTCCAGTTTAAAGTCCTCGCGATTCCAAATATAGCCCTCTAACAGTTTTTTTGTTATCTCAATCGATTTAGAAAGTATGGCTTCACAAAGATTTCGGACTTGATCTCGAGTTTTTGGCTTTGAATCGACTACATAGAGACAATACTCTACACAGTCTTCAGGAACCTGTCTAAGTAGCACATTTCTATGTTCTTTAGAAATGAACTTTTCTTGACTAGGACTATCCATCGTAGGTTTGTTTATAGACAATTATAATAATTGATTCTGGATAAATAAATAAATAAATCAATCCTCCAAGAATCATATCATGAATAAAAATAAGTTCCGCACATGTTCTTCAAAAATATGATGTCAGAATGACGTCGAAAATCCTTTTACAAGATCTAATTGGAGAAACTATGAAATTGAAGCTCTAACCTGGTCATTATCAAATGCAAGGCTATTTATTTAATTTGAATCCTGCAAAATAAGCCTGTAGTTTCGCGAAATGCAAAATGCAATCAATGTGCACTTAAGCGGTACATTAAGAATTAGGGGTCCTCAAGGATCTTTGTTTTGTAGTAATTTCATGTACCCGTGCGTGTGTTCACACCCTTCGCTTATCGCTTAGGGTGTGCGGAAGCCAGAACCACGCACATATCTAATTAATTTATCGTAAAATCACCAAAATTTTGGCCAACACATCATGTATGACCATAATTTCTAAAGAAATGTGATAAATTAACTAGCATACATAAATGATATTCAAAACTAAAAAAATAAAAAAAGTGATATATCTGGTCAGGGTAGGCAGGCCAAATATTTAAAAGGGAACCACAAATAAAGATAAAAACAATTTATAGCATCATGGAAGTGTTCAGAGGAAAGGCCCGAGACTAAATCTTTAGACATGTTAACACGAACATGCTATCCCTAACTGGACAATCTAAACCCAGTTAAATCAACAATTAAAACTCACACATTAACACCTTTTTCATACATAATACAAAGACTTAGTATTGTTAACGAAACCACCTGTTCTGTTAGTAAAATGTACAGCTCACTGGTGCATGATATAAAAATTAATCTACCTAGCTAGGTAGATCTATAAGTATTAGTTCTACAATGTCGGCTGCATACATAATTTAGTGAGGAACTTTACAGGATGAAGTCTGCTATTCTACGTGTCAGGTTCTGAGGGTGACAGTGGCTAGGGAGTTTTTATTTTTATTTATTTTTATTTACTATTTAAAGTCGGAGTTCGAGTTTCACGTGATCGC
>MCFK01006858.1:0-16356 GCA_003610855.1 Erysiphe neolycopersici | reverse complement strand
TACCCTAATAGGCTTAGTGAGTGAAACCAGGATGCTCCCTTACTAGCGCTATTGTAATACTTCACCGCTGTACCTCCGTAGTTAGACAATTTTTGGCACCCATAACTTTGGACCCTAAATCTCCTTCACAGACCTTTATACTCTTTTCATTGCCCCCTCCGTGTTTGGACAAAGCCTTATCAAATGCTCGTCGCTTGAAAGCAACCAGGTTAAGTGCAGTTTTTATTTTCGCAAAAAAACGTAAACAGTAAAACAAACAGTAATTTAATAAGTCTGGTTGACTCATTCCAATGTGACGCTTTACATAGAGATGATACCGAAATTTCCATTAAACAGTATCAAGAATAATAAAATTTTATGCATTGTTAGGCTACATGATGATCAGGTGCAAGATATCTGTTGTCTTTGTTGTCGGAGAAATTTGCTTAGGTATCACATTCAATATTATACATACTTTCTTCTGATGATGCCCAGAGCGACTCAAAGAGATTCTCGAGTAGAGATTAAAAAGATTTGACTGACTGCTAGATCTACGTAATACAGTTGTTAAGGTTACGGATCGTAAAATACCTTGATTAACTCAATTAAAACCACATTTCCCTAGCTTTATGTAATTCTCTGCTTAGGGCATCTCAATCTAGATTTGAGAGTGAAAGACTTGAAGTTGGTCCAAAAGGACCATATGGTTAATTTTAACAAAGAGGGGAAGACTAAGCTTCATAGCTCACTAATTTGAACATAAACTCAAGCAGATTCGATGTCAGATACACTCTAGATCAGGATCCCCACTCTGAGGTGTCAGACCATGAAAATCTGTAAGGTGATTATTTTAGAATCAGAAGTTGGGTAAAAGTCATAGGCTTCAAACCTTGTGTCGCAAATACGTAAAAACCCAATCTCTTCATTTGAGTAGTTCATTGCACAACGTGCAGAAAGCATACATAAAGGACTCACTTATATCCATCAGATTGCTTATCTTGAGCAAAATAACTGTGTTTTACAGCGTCAAGATGTGTGCTCTTATTGGTCTTATTTCAAATCAAATTTGCCTCACTTCCTGCCAACGAAAACACTCGAAAGAGAAGTTACTTCATAGATTATTAAAGAGCAGTATTTTGGTAGGAGCTCTAACTTTGGTTAATCGGAAGGAGATCTTTTATTTAATACTGAAGAGTCGGCTACTGTGCGGAGGAAAGACCGGCCAGATGGTCAGCGCAACAAAATGATACCAAAACCTTGCCTTGAAACTATTCAAAATGAGCCCTTTGCGTTTATATTGGCTCTGGCTTCACATTTAGGCAGCCAACTTTGTCGTAGAATAAAAAGAAAATAGGGTTCAACTCGTGGTGAGCAGACACAATCGGTAATGCGATAAGTTCCTGCTCACGAATTTTCTTCATTTACGATCTGGAGATATTTTTGTACAGGTCTATAACAGGTATACTTGGAGAACTTAGAAAGGTCTACTAGAGAATCTAAAAGATGAATGAAAAGTTTATGATAGCTGTTATTTATCCATCTAGATGAGCGATTGTCAATTCAATTGATATCTCTGTGTATGCAGTACTCAACAAAATCAAACAACAATTCCTGTGTCTTCATCGAGTAAAGAGCATTTGAGTAGGTTTTGTACCGAAAATGGAAGAATCAACGAGAGGAATGTAAAGTTCTGCGAAAGAGATTTGAAGTTCAGAGCTATGTATGTATGGTCAAAAATTGACAATCTACGCAGGAACTTGTAGGACCACTGATGCAAGTTCACAGATCGGCTCCCTACTTTAATATCACTGGCTAGTCACGGCTACCCCAGGCAGATATCTAAGCCCAAACGGATTTAGAGCTCAAGCGATGTAGTAAATTTTTATGTGATTCATTTTATTCCATTCCTAGAATGGCAAGGCTGAATTATAACCTACATGATAATACTGTGCTTCGAGTGCCGAAGATACGAAATCCAACAATGATAAGTACTCGATATTTCTCTACCGTGCGACGTAACTTTCATGAAAATCCTTTGGTAAGGCCATATATACCTTACTTGCCTCAACCTATTTCATTTGAACATACTTTTTAACTAATGGGAATGGAGGGACTACCAAGTACAGGATCTATTCCACGCATGCAAAGGGGGTTACCTCAAAAACGAAAGATTAAAGATGTGCATAAAGTCATTGCCGTATCATCTGCTAAAGGTGGTGTTGGCAAGTCGACAATTGCAGGTTCACTTCACATTCAAATTTATCACATTTATTCGTAGAGAACTAAAATTCTTGTTAGTCAACCTTGCACTAGAATATGCTCGTCGTGGCTTTCGTTCTGGAGTGCTTGATACAGACATATTTGGACCGTCCATTCCGACTCTTATGAACCTTTCAGGTGAACCTCGCCTATCACCAAGTTCGTACGTCAAGTGAGCCTATTGAAGATTTTTGACAGAGACAGACAACCAATTAATGCCCCTTTCTAACTATGGCGTCAAAACAATGTCTATAGGATATCTCATAGATGAGTCAGCACCAATTGTTTGGCGTGGACTGATGGTCATGAAAGCACTCCAACAATTACTTCATGAAGTTGATTGGGGAGCTTTAGACGTTTTAGTTTTGGATTTGCCTCCTGGAACTGGAGATACACAATTAACAATTACGCAACAAATAATATTAGATGGTATTGCTATTTAAAAGTAAATATAGTAGATGATTCTCACAAATCACAGGTGCAGTAATAATCTCAACACCACAGGATATTGCTCTTAAAGACGCCATAAAAGGCATCAACATGTTTAAAGCAACAAAAATACCAATATTAGGTATGATTCAGAACATGACTCTATTCAATTGTCCATATTGCAAAAGAGGCTCGCATGTGTTCGGAAATAAAAATGGCGTCAGAGGCGTTTGTAATGAGCATAATATTCAATTTTTGGGTGACATACCGTTGCATGCGAAAATTTGTGATGATGCTGATAGAGGTATTCCGACTGTTGTTGCTGAACCGACGAGTGAAAGGGCTAAGATTTTCGAAGAAATAGCAGAGAAAGTTGGACGTGAAGTTGGCCTATTGTAAAAACCTTTATGATCATAATGGCAAACTATGCTTGAAATCATGTTTCATACCTTTTTTTCGAGTACTTGTAGCAAGAGAATTTTACTCCGAGAGAACACTTTTCATCACTTGCTGTGAGATTTAATTTGTGGTGCTTGGAATTGACGTCTGATTTTCAAATGACCGAGATGCTTTAAAGAATAAATGGGCTAGCATGACCAAGTCATGAATATAGCGTTGTTTAGATATTTCTCGTGTGTGCTGTATGTTTGATTTTTTGTGTTAGCCTCCATAAACCTATTTGAACACTAAACTCCATAACTCCAGATTTAACACTTGATACTTGCGGAATAGTTATAATGTGAAACTACCGCCACTGCTACGCAAATCCCTCATCTTCCCCATTCATATTGTATATATGTCGAGTTCGGGTTTGGTCCTTGCGCATAGATTGACCAGACCCAGTAAATCCAACTGTCAGGTATTAATATATGTACTTTGAACCGAGAAAATAACTTCACCTCTACCATGTACACCTTCTGGTGTTCGAAACATGCTTTCTTTTTTTGCAGTTTTTCCAAATTTTCCTTTGGTTGCGAATTCCTGCCATTTTGATTTACCAGCTTCCAATTCCTTGTTCGCTTTAAATTTCTTGGGAACCTTTGGAGGCCTCACAGGGCCATCACTTACTTTACTAGGTTCTCGTTTAGTTTGTTGTGCAAGCTCAGGATTAATATCTGCAGCGGCAGATATTACGTTACTAGGCAAGGACGGCGATAAGATATTCGGAGCTGCAACTGGTGTTCCATCAGCTTTACGTTTGTTTGGATTAATAATAGGTTTGATATCTTTTGCCCTCAGTGTTTCAGTCGCATTGTAGCTTCTAAATTTTACTATGTAGACAGGGGCATTTGAAGACCCTGTAATTGATGTTATTCTTGCAGGATAGAATCCTTTATCGCCGGAGTGCCATTTCGCTAGTACTGTATCATTAACCTTGAAACTAGACGGGACATCTTCATCTGCTGCTGTGGTCGACTTCTTGAACGCAGGGTGATTCTCACGAGACCACTTCTCCTTCGCTGGTGCTTGCGTTTTGGATACAGCTGTGGTCACTGAAACAGGCTTTAGCTCTGCAATTGTAGCTTCGGTAAGGGAAATGACTTGTTCGAGTTCAGTCTTTAATTCCTGAAGCTCTGGATTTTCTGGATCAGCTTGGAGGCCCAACTGAACTGTTTCGAGCTAAAATACTTCATAAGCTATGGGAAGAGTAAGGCTTATATGAACACACCTGCACTTTATACTCTTTAATCTCATTCTCCAGTGTAGAAATTTGATTACTCATCTTGAGAAGACGTATTCTAGAGAATATTGAGTAAAATTTATCGAGGACTAGTTTTATACGGATTCAGGTTCTGTGTATATAATCGTTTCAAATAGAGAGTATGGCTTAACATATAACCACCCTTAGCGAACATGACGTTAGATTCTACACTTTATCCGAGATTATCTCTACGCGAGGGTATCAAGTATGACATACCAACTCAATGAAATCTTCCTTTCTCCGAAACTCCATTTAAATTATTAAAATAGTCTATGACTGCCACTGAATAATAAACATACTTAGCCATGCAGGGCTTTAATATGGGACGTTATGTCCCGCCAGATCAAGAAGGAATTAAAAGCGGAAACCAGCTTCATGGTAAGCATGCTCTGGGAGCACGCGCAAAAAAGAATTCTCAAGGTATTTTGACGGTTCGCTTTGAAATGCCATATCCAATCTGGTGTACAACATGTCCGAAGCCTACTATAATTGGCCAGGGCGTTCGATTCAATGCCGAGAAGAAGAAAGAGGGGTATTACTACTCTAGTCCAATCTATAGCTTTCGAATGAAACATGCAGCATGTGGAGGCTTTATTGAAATTCGAACCGATCCAAAGAATACAGCATATGTGGTAATTGAAGGCGCACGTAAAAGAGACTTAGGGGAGAATAAGGAAGAAGACAGTCATGTCAAATTATTGACCGAGGAAGAGAGAGAAGCTTTACGAAATAATGCATTCGCTACATTGGAGCATACAGTGGAAGAGAAGCAGATATTTGCACAAGCAAAAAAACGACTAGAAGAACTTCATGATCTGTCCGAGAAGCAATGGGACGATCCTTATGAAAAAAATAAAAGATTACGGAATTCCTTTCGAGAAGGACGAAAGCAACGGGAACAAGAAGCAAAAATCAGTAGATCACTACAGGAAAAAATGAGCTTCGGCTATGATCTTCTACCTGAAGATAGCAACGATGCCAAAAAAGCTGGTCTAATCGAATTTGGTACAGTAGATATCGATTTGGCTATGAAAAAAGCAACATCAAAACCTCTTTTTAATAAAGTCGAAACGTCTGCTGATTCAACATTAAGTTTTTCAAGTTTGAAAAGAAAGACCAAAGCAGAAGAAGCCTCTTTGAGAAAAACAGCGGCAATTGTGGCGGAGATTCAAAGCAATACTCGAGCAGCAATAGATCCGTTTCTTCTAGAAAATAGATCATGTAATTTCATTGGCTCCAAAACATCGTTTGGAGTAAAACGGAAGCAACCTATTATTGATAAAGTGAATGAAATGAAAACTGCTAGAGTCCTTGTCGATTACGACTCAGATTGAAAGAAGATATATTCATTTCTGTCGTAAAAAATAAAAAATAGATTTTTTTCACAAAAAAAACTATCATACACTATAAGTACATAAGACTGAGATGAATCCATCATTTTGGAGTGAGTAATCATAGTATTCTCGTTACAATATTCTAATGTAATGGTGTAGATCCAAAATTTAAGTATATTCCAACATTAGTAAACTAGTTAGTGTATTGGTTTAGTTTTATGGGGAAGATTAACGTAATGGGAAACACTTAAAGATTGGAATAGTTGCAACCTAACATAGCTGCACTATTTGTATCCGTTAACAACTATGTCATCAACGAAAAAGAAGCCACATGATTTATCAGTGTGAATATATCAGTATCTAATTTTCACCTAAAAACGATTAATCCTAGACGTAGGGCCATATTTTGGCTCTCATGATCTTCATGGAAAGTCTAACTCAGAGCCGATCTTAAGTCAACTGAGTGAATACAAAAATTTTTTTGTTGATTTTAGAGCCATTTTTTTCAGACTCTGGATTACCTCATATCAAAAAACAAATTTGATAGGTATTATTCAACGGACTTGACTTGAAAAATCCGAAGTTAATGTGTGCCAACATCATTGATGAATTACAATAAAAAGCTAGCGAGTAGCATTTCGATACTTGAGTCCTTGGCTGATTCTCAAAATGCCTCCTACTATTATTGTCGCCAAATATTAAACACATATCGTAAGAGTTCACTACTTTATTCCGTAGTGTCTACCTAGTCTCTAAACTTAAACTTCATAATATTTCTTGATTGGGATTTAGTCATAAGCGCTTGTTAATTTTAGTATGGTAATTACACATCAAAGCTTCTAATGCACCTGTCTGATTTTCAATCTCTACCTTTACTTGGCATATTTGAAATTGGAAGCTATCCATCATATGAATTTATGAAAAAACAATTTATTTCCGCCTTTACGTGTTAGTAATACACTAGAGTAACGTCAGGCTCGCACTTGATGACATACCGATAACTAAGTAAAAAAATGGAAAGATAGTTTAAGAACAGCGAGAACTAAATCCGTAAAACAACTTTGAACTATTACAGAAATTATTACGGAGTGAGTCAACTAAATTAGCTCATCTTAAATCTATCTAAAGTATTCATCTTTTTAATATACAGTTTGAGCTGTTCAGATTTCTTCAAAAGTGGTTCAGTTTAGCTTTCACTCTTCTCTGTGTAACACTTCAAATGGGGAATATCTTTTCGTTTGTGATCGGTAAGATAGGGGAGAGCTAGAAAATTTATCTGGCGTGTTCCTATTAGAGCTAGAGTTCATCGCTCTGTTCCTAAGTAGCCACAGTTCGGGGGTGTCTGTATAATCTTGGGATTGGCTGAAGCGGCTGCTTCTCTTTTCACTAATTCCAGGCGAGGATCTTGATTGAAAACTTCTCTGACCGCTATATTTTATTTGATAGTCCTCACCGTGCCTTTTAATGGGACTTTCATCATAAGGATCAAAGCCAACTTTTCGGCGGGCATCACGACGTGTTCGCTTTCGTTCTTCGTCATTAGTACCTGCACCAGTGGTCGATGACTCTTCAAGAAAAAAACCGAGTAGTTCATCAGGAATAGAGAGGTGCGATGCCTGTTGAAATTGTTGGAGTGAAGTAAGACGGATTAACATTTCGAGCAGAGATAACGAAGATCGAATCGGACCAAATGGCGACTGTTCAACTGTGTTAGGTACTGCTGGATTTGAGCTAGTTTTAACTGGAGATATCTGATTCAATGGTGAAGATGAGCGCGAAGGATCGGGTGTAATTTTAAGACACGATATTTCCTCTGTTAAATCTGTAGACGTAAGAGTTTGTGTGGAAGATCTGGATTCTTCTCCTGAAAAATCTGAGCCACATTCCCGCTCATCCTCTGTATCTACTTCCTCGTTTTCAGCATAAACTTCGAATGCAAGCCATTCTGGATCAAGGCCTATAGGGAGATGCCAGGACATATTTTTTACCGACGATAGCTCGTCATTTCTTTCTAGAGGTTGAATGGAACTTTCCCTACGAATCTGCGAGTTAGCATCATCTTGTGTTTCTAATTCTTCTTCTGCCTTAAAATTGCTTTCTTCTGGTTCTTCGCACCATTCGTGGCGAATCTCGCTCTCGTCCATCATCCTTCGCGGTGGTTTTGCATTGATGTCTCTTTTCAATAGTAACACTGGACTATTTGTTTCTTCTGTGCACCCAATGTTGAGAATTTTTCCTGTATCAGCATAGAAAATTTTTCCAATTTGATAAATCGGGAAATATTCTCGAATTCCCGCTAAATTTACGCCTCTATACGGACCTGGCTTTAATTCGCCATCTTCTTGTGAATGTACTCGGTCATCTTCAAGGTCCTCGATAATCTCTAAATAATACGAATATTCATTTTGATGTTCATGCCCAACCTTTGATGAAGATTTTATATTTTCGCCAGTCGGAATTAAAGATGGATTGGATTGAGGCTCATCAAAGACATTTTGCATTTGTTTATCAGCTTCTAACCCATCGATAGGTGATCGCATAAGCTTAACTCTAGCTTTATGTATGACCTCTTTCCATGTTGTCTCGCGAATGCCGTCCTCATCATGATTCAAAGGGTACAAATGCCCTGCAAAAAGCATGTACAATGTAAGTGTAAATGTCGGGCCAATTTGGACATGTGTTCCAGAAGAAACGAAATACTGTGTGTCTCCTGCTGTTAAAAATGTACTGGCTTGAAGAAGTCTCGACGGTGAGACAGAAGGTGGCAAAGTTGTAGAGAGATTAACGCCTGAGGTAGTGATGGCAAGGTTAATGAGCGGGACAGCATCTTCAATCCGAACGATTAATCTTTTAATATCTTGAACAATTTCTTCTACTTCATTTTTATGGGCTATGAGAAAGTTGGCTCTTTCGCTTTTATTTCTAGATTTTTCCTCGGCGTTAGCAGCTTTTTCAAGTCTAACTCCTAAGGACTGAATATCCCATCGGAGAGCCCTGGTTAATGTGACTGCAGACTCAAGAGTTGTATTTCCTCGGGCAGATCTACTTAGTTTAAGTTTAATTATTTAGAAATAGGCTTCAGTAAGCCTACATTAGCTCTATGAGATCTATAGCTGGTGATATTATCTGTGGAATAAGAGATGAGGAAAGCCCATTTTATTTGAAGAATACTAACCCTAATTTTGCTATCCAAACGTTCTTGTAATGCGTAGAGTTCACGATAGTCAGTTCGATTACTGACTGTCTAGAGCGCCTAGCATGTCAATCTTAATCTGGCTAGTTTCCAAAACGTTTGGACAACCAACCCTGAGTAACCTTGAAGTTTGACTGATGGCAAATGAAGCAGTTATCCCAATTCCGGAGCTACAATTTCTTCAGAGTTGAATTTTGAAATTTCTGCACTGAGAGACAAACCGTATAGCATAATTCATTGCATGTTGAGTCACCTAGCAATTTAGTATTTAAAAGTTAGCACGTGACTCGTTCAAACTGTGATAGATAATAACATACTTTGGCCAGAAATTCCTCCATGTCTACCAACCCATTAAAACCGAAAATATGAATGAAATAAACGAGATGAGATGTTTGATTGAAAGCGGACAGATATTGAACATAAAGTTGGATCTGTCTTTCATCAAACAGACTTGGCGAGTTATGAATGCGGCTAGTAGGATTTTAGGAAGTCGAGGTATATTCATCATAAATTGTTAACCAAATTCCGCCCCCCCCTCCGGCCTAACATGTCAGGTACAAATAAATGGTCAATTTTATAATCTTGAACAACGTAGCGCTACATAAGTACGAACACTAATTAAATAACCAGTTAACAACAAGAATCCACTATGGCAAAAGTCTCTTTACAGGTCCCTTTAATGTTCTATGACTAGTTCTTCATGCTTTTTATTTCCATTGTATTTAATTAACAAAAATATTTGATTGTAAGAATTTACCATACAAAAAATGACTCGAGAAAAGAACTAGAATAGATTACCAGGAACAGAAAATCTGACATACGTTGGTTCTATACGACTGCACTACTAGATTACAGCCCCCTATCTTATTGCCTGATCTACATTAAATCATAGGAGTAGCTTATCAATTGTTAATTTGCACCTGAAATTCTTCAACGTTAATATTAAGTAAGATTTTTAAATAACGAATTAAATATTAAATAAATATCAATCATAATATCCCCAGCAGTCAGTGACTATTCTAGACCCACTAAGACGCGATGTAAATCAGGTGGAATGAGAATATCCATTACGATCCCGAGACAACATGCCAGAGGGAAACCTAATTAAATATATCTGATGTAGAGTATTAAATTGGCTGCTCACCACTTGGCTAAAAGCAAGCCACATTAATCGGTAGAGAGAACCAGCTTTTCACACTGACAACTTTGGAGCACGGATTTTAGAGAGGTTAGGAAGATACTGCTATTGAAACAAAGCCGGCCAAACCATTTGTAATTGAACGAGTGATATTTCTTCTTAGCTCACTCACTGTTGATTGGAAAAAGGATACTCAATCTTCAGAGAAGCAGGAATGGGTTAGGATTTGATCTGATTGGATTTTTAGTGGCAGAATTAATCAGATTAGCATATCAATTATCAATGGCTAAGTTTTAAGAGAAATGCAAGGTCTTTTGTTGACATTGACTAGTTTTCTATAGATCATATCCCCCAGCCTAGCAAAGCAGTCTTGTGAGTTGCAGGTCAGTTAATAATACTGCCATCGCATTCGTTTCCAGGGGGTGGTAAAATTATTTATGCATTTTCGAAATGGTTAGACGATATTTTCGTGCTATGAACTGGTAGTTTTACTCACCATTAATTTTTAATTCTGTCTCAATTTATCCTGTGTAATATCCCAATACGAAATATCTCTACAATGTGTGTCAATATTTTATCTTCTTGCTCTTCTACTCTGCCATTCAATATAAATAAAGTAGAAACAATGTAATTAGACGAGTTGAAAGCCGGAAGCAATCTATCAATCGAGATCTAAAATTTGTGATTCCAACCCCAAAATGAGAGAGAAATTGTCTCTGATCGAAGTATTGAAGTTGGTAAATTATATTCCATCCGTCTTTTTTAGGATGACTATTTTGCCGTCCAAAACTATTCTGAGGGGATCTTATGAATTAAAATTCTCCTCAAAGTACTGATACCTTAGTCCTCATGAAAAAATGCAAATTGATGTACAGTTGTCGTGCTTAGGCATCACCAAAATTTGATAGTATTGATAAAACGCTGTAGGCGGATGAAATCAAACTGAGCTGTGCTTTAGTCCACCTCTCTATATTTTTTATTAGCTGAATAAGGGGTTCAGGGGAATATTATCAAAAAATCATTAGAATACCTGACTTAAAAAAGCTAAGGTTAACTAGTACTCTGACATTTTGTAACATTTCCATTACTGGGTAGGTAAGGACCACGTATCTTCTAGTGTATATAGTATATTTGAAAAGAATACAAATATTTCAATGTGAAACAAAATAGATAGATGACCATAAGCCTAGCTACGAAATACTTTGTTGTGAAAAAAAAGAAAATTGTAAGCTTCACGCTTTTCAACTGGTAGAATAATCAATAGTAAAATTTCATGCACTCTAGATGTAACGATCTGTAGGTTGCAAAGGCTATATACAAAGAGGTCCATTGACAGTGCGCTGGCAACTCTAGGTTTGAGGACATGGGTGTGGCTTAACGTTTGTTTGTCGAATAACTTATAATCTCCCCCCACCACTAGTATGACGTAATACTCAAGCCCCACTTCACCCTTAGACTAATAGTGAGCGGCAAGCTAGAAAATAATTAACTGAAAACACACCGCAAAATTGTAAGTATCTGAGTAGTGATACTAAATATGTCGGACTTGAACTCGTGGGAGGATGATCCTGCCGCGCAAGACGAGAGTATCTCACGCCAAACACAGCAGATGCATTTAAATATCCAACAAAAGACATCTGCAGGAACATTCCGACCGGACGCTCCATCGTTTCAGCCTGCACAGAATTTCGACCAACAAAGCGTTGATACATACCAGAATTACTACGGAAAACAGGCCAATCAAATCTCTAATAATATTTCACAGTATAGCCAACAAACTACCTTACAAAATCGATCTATCACCAAACGCGTTACAGAAAATCCCACAAATTTCTCAGATTTGAATACTCCGATCACAACAAAAGATAATGCCCCAAAGGTACTAAGTATCGGCAGTGATTCCCCTAAGCCCAAAGCTAAAGTCCTTTCAATTGGGCTCGCCCCGACTGTTGGAAAAAAAAAAGTAAATGCTAGCTCTACAGAGCCAGTTGTCACTCAAGATCCAGGGGCTAAATTAATCGTAACAAAAGCAACTGAAAAATCTTTGGAGAATGGGAAAATAACTACTGCCCCCCCATCTGGACGATCGAGTCCCTCCCGTGGAGCAACGAAATCAGCTGCACAGGATGTAGATGCTGTGCAAAAGGAAATAGCCTCTGCAGATGTTGACGAAGAAACTCTTAAAGATATATACGGGAAGGAACATGTCAACATCATCTTTATTGGCCATGTTGACGCGGGAAAATCAACTCTTGGGGGGGCTATTTTAATTCAGAGTGGAATGATTGATCAACGAACTCTAGAAAAATACAAAAAAGAAGCGAAGGATATGGCACGTGAATCGTGGTGGATTAGTTGGGTATTAGATCTTAATAAGGAAGAAAGGTCCCAAGGAAAGACAATTGAAGTTGGACGCGCATTCTTTGAGACGGATAAGCGGCGATACAGTATTTTAGATGCACCAGGCCATAAAACATATGTACCAAGCATGATTGGTGGAGCCTCTCAAGCTGATGTCGGTATATTAGTTATTAGTGCGCGGAAGGGGGAGTACGAAACTGGTTTCGAAAAAGGTGGGCAAACCCGAGAGCATGCAATGTTGGCAAAGACTCAAGGCGTAAATAAATTGATTGTGGCGATTAATAAGATGGACGACCCAACAGTGGAATGGTCAGAGAAGCGTTACAATGAATGTATTACAAAGCTCTCTCAATTTCTGAAAGCAACAGGGTATAATCTCAAAAATGATATTCATTTTCTTCCAATTGCGGCACAACAAATGCTAGGATTGAAAGATCGAGTACCAGAGAAAATTTGTCCCTGGTATAAAGGTCCGTCGCTTCTTGAATATCTTGATAGTATGGCTGCGCTAGAGCGCAAAGTTAATGCACCTTTTATGATGCCTATAAATGGGAAATATCGGGATATGGGTACGATTGTTGAAGGGAAAATAGAAGCTGGTGCTATTAAGAAAGGAATGTCTCTTATAATGATGCCGAATAGAGAAAAAGTTGAAGCTGCTGCAATCTATGGCGAAACAGAAGAAGAAGTCACTGTAGGGCAGTGTGGAGATCAAGTAAGATTACGACTACGTGGTATTGAAGAAGAAGACATATTACCTGGTTTCGTTTTATGTTCACCCAAACGGCCAGTACACTGTGTGTCGGCTTTTGAAGCACAAATTCGGGTCTTAGAATTGAAGAACATCCTATCTGCTGGATTTAACTGCGTGTTACATGTTCATTCCGCCATAGAAGAGGTTACTTTTGCTGCATTGCTCCACACTCTTCAAAAAGGAACCGGAAGAAAAAGTAAGAAGGCGCCAACTCATGCTAAGAAAGGTGATAGTATAATTGCAATGATTGAAGTTATTGGTGGTGCTGGAACCGTATGTGTAGAGAGATTTGAGGACTATCAGCAATTAGGTAGATTTACCCTCCGCGATCAGGTATGTTTCTTTTCCTAAATATCTTGATAATAATTAAAGCATTATAGGGTCAAACGATCGCTATTGGAAAGATTACTAAATTGATCACGAATGAACAAGGTGATAAATGATTTAAATATAATTTCCCATTAGATTTGTTGCGAGGCAAAAACTCCTATTTTGAGGGATGTTATGGGTGAAAAACAGGATTGAAAATTAGTCAGTTTAATTAGTCCTTGACCTGACTAAGACTAATTATAATCACCCGTAGTGACTTTCTGTTAATATATATGGCCTTGGGCACTTGTGCTAGCCTAATTATACAATGATTATATAAATCCTCGATCAATAATATTTGTCAAAGACAAAAGTCTTTTTAGCCCTGCAATATTTCATAAAAAAATCATTTAGCTCTTGAAGTTATGACAGACATAATTGACAATAACTCAGCCAATTGACTTCCAGGCCTGAGAGGAGCCCCAAGAGCTCTTATTGGCATCATTTTGAGATTGAATTGAATAGATTTTGACGGATTAGACTATAAGGACTTGGACTAATTTAAATTTAAATTGTTTTAAATATCGACAGGTGTTGATTAATTGAGTAATTACAGTATACCTACCAAGAGACAAAATCTATTAAAAAGAATATTTACTAGTTGTAAAGATTCGCTTAGCCTTAGCATTGGTATACGAACTTATTTCTAATACAAAAATAAACGAGTACTGGGATGCGCTTAATAACTATTCTGACACCACAGGGTGCAAATGTCTTGAACTTTTAATTTATCAAAAAGATAAATTTGTCAAATGATCAAGATTTATTGAAAAAAATTGTCGATGCAGACAATTTTGAGATGCGCATCTCAGTATTCACGCGGTTGTAGATTTTTAAGGACAGGCCTTGTAAGTAGTAATAGAAGTGGTAACAACTACTCACGCCCGAAGATGACAAAAGATGTCATGAAAGTAAATGAGAAGAAAGAAGGAATTCAAAAAGAAGCTACAAAAAGACAATGGAACAAGATGGGAGGGGAGAATGTTGGTGGTGGTCGTAGCAGTAGTAGTAGTGGACAAAGATATAAGAAAATCAAGAAGGCAGCGATGAAAAAGACGGATGGAGGAGTTGAAGATATATTACTACACGATGTAATTGCTTTAATGAAGAAACTCGAAACAGAAAATAAAGATGGAGATCATAATTCATCTTCGCAAGAAGTTAAGATAGCTAAAGAAACAGACTATAGTTTACCAAAACCGTTTACGGAAATTCAACTTGAAGTCAAAGAAATTTCATCTACTGGTGATGGACTTGCCATTAATGTGGAACACAACCGGCAACAGCAACAGCAGCGTATTTACGTGGTCCCCTTTTCTACTCCAGGCGATATAATAAAAGCAAAAGTTATCAAACATCATGATAATTGCACAAATAATAGTGATGGTATTCAAAATTATAATTATACCCAAGCAGATTTCATATCAGTAATTAAAGCCGGACAACTACGAGATGATAGTCGGATTAAATGCAAATATTTTGCAACCTGTTCTGGATGTCAATTTCAGATGATGGATTATCAAACACAATTAAAGCATAAGAAAAAAGTAATCGAAAGAGCATATCGTAATTTTTCGCGTCTACCTCAACAAATGTTGCCTGTGATTGGAGATACCATTGGCAGTCCCTTACAATATGGTTATCGAACGAAACTCACACCACATTTTGATGCTCCGAAAGGTTATATCAGTAAAGTAGATAAGATGCGTGGTGTTAAAAATCATTTTAAAGAGACACCCAAGATTGGTTTTAATGCTAAAGGCGCAAATTATACTTTAGATATTGAAGATTGTCCTATTGGGACTGATGCTGTACGAATGGGCATGAAAAGAGAAAGACAGAATGTGGCAGAAAATTTAGAAAAATACACAAAAGGAGCTACGATACTTCTTCGAGAAAGTACTCTTCGATTGCAGAACAATGAAATTAATCTTACTACCACTACCATTCCTAATGCTATCAAAACTATTATTAGTCCTGATCATATCGACTTTAAATCATGTGTTACTGATAATAGAGCTAAAACCACAGAATATGTTGATCAATATATTTTCACGAATATTGCCAATGAGTTTTTTCAAAATAATAATTCGATTCTCCCACGATTTACGCAATATATCCGAGACAACATTCTTCTAGCGCCATCTTCAGTATCATCATTAACATCATCAACCTCTACCCGGATTCGACATCTCGTTGATGCATATTCCGGTTCAGGTCTTTTCACAATCACGCTTTCTTCTCTATTTGAAAGTTCGCTTGGTATTGATATTTCAGCGGCTTCGATTAATTCTGCCCAAGAAAATGCTCGTTTGAATCATTTACCCCCTACGCAGGCGAGATTTATGGCGGCCGATGCATCTGAACTTTTCAAGGAGATCACCTTTCATCCCGATGAAACGGTTGTACTCATTGATCCTTCGCGAAAAGGTTGTGATGATGCTTTCATTCGCCAACTTCTTAGTTTTGCTCCACAGCGAATTGTTTATGTTAGTTGTAATGTTCATACCCAGGCTCGAGATGTAGGCAAGATTATTAATGGATTATCATCATCAATTAATTGTGAAAATGTAGATGATGATATAAATAACGAGCTAAATAGAGAGATTAAAAAAAACCCATCATATCTTTTAGAGAGTCTAGTTGGTTTTGATTTCTTTCCACAAACAAGTCATGTGGAAAGTGTCGCTATCTTAAATAGAGTATCAAATAAATCATAAAAGAATAAAGCCTAAATTTTAATATTTCAACATGTTATTGTGAGACTGGTATCCAAACGCGAAAAATCTTAATTGGAAATTATTGAAATATTTTATAGTTACTAGCGTTATAACATTG
>MCFK01006845.1:0-16833 GCA_003610855.1 Erysiphe neolycopersici | reverse complement strand
AAAGGCTGTACCTCTGTACGCTTTAGTTACTCCATATTAAAGGTTTCGGGCTAGCTCTAATTGGCTACTTGGGGCAAATATTACGAGTTACGTGTTAAATAAAGACATAGATGTTTATTATTGGCGCATAAACGAGAAAAAAGCCAACTGATTCTAATTTCCTTCATCGCTTAGAGGAATGAATTCCAGGGGACTTTTAGGTGTGTATTTAAACTTGCTGTACTCAAATGTCTGGTGATGTGAACTATCACTTTCTGGATAAAAACTTCTCTCGTGAAAGATAAATTTCAAGAATATGCATCTGATAGGATAGCCTTGAAATAGTCTTATTTTGTATATACTAGAAGTTTGATCATTTCATCACGAATTTTTCAACACAGAGATAGGAAGAGTGTAAAATGCTTATTAAAACACCCCTATTTTGCACAAGTTTCCGAAACAAAATCCACACTTTCTCTCTGCCCCATGGCCTTACTATTCTCTTTCTCCGCCAGAATCCTTTGTTGAGATTTGTCTAATTCGTCTGTAAAGACATGATTTGGAAAGATACTCGGATCCCACAAAGATTTTGGTAAGGTCGTCAAGTACTGACCGGCAGAATCTATCTCAGCAAAATCCATCAAATTCTGCATTAGACTAGGATTTTTGAGAGCAGTTGAATTAGCTAATTTTCGATTAAAATGTACTCCTTTTTTCTTGAGTTCTAAAAATTGATTGAACTTTGCTTCAGTGCTGTTATTAGGGTAGCCTTCAGGGGACGGAGGAATTTCGAAGTTCGGCTGCTTGGACATAGTCAAATTCCGTAGAATAACTCTATTCTTAGAATATGGAGAAAGCGTATCAAAATCCGAATCTTCTGGTAAGGCATATTCCGTTCCAGTACCTGGATACTGAGGACCTTGCATTGGAGCACATAACGCTTCAGGCTTGCAAGTCTTCACTGGCCCAGCAGAGTGACCCGATACTGGCTTGATGGGTGTCTTTCCTAGCTTTCCTCAGATTTGTTATGATAAAAGGTAGAAAAATAATCCAACAAACCTGGTGTTAAAATATCTTCTCCTTCAGACTGTAAGTTTGAAATTGGAGCCTTTTATTTTAGTAACGCCTCAAATGAGAGAAGACGACATTACATTGGTTTCTAGAGGTTTGTCCAGAGCCTCATCTTCTTCATCACTGCTTGAATAGCTAACCAAAGCTACCATATCTGCATATTATGGCCGTCGGGCATGCCATCGACTTATTTACTGTAATAGCAATGTAATAGGGCTACTCGCATAGCCGCTGTCATTACAAGCAACATTAAATACAGAGCTAGACGTCTATGATTGGCGTATAGGTGAGGTGCAAGCCAATTGTATTCGGTTAGAATTTTAGAGAGTAACAGGGATAGATTTTGTCTATTAGATCCTCGCTTGGAGATATTACAGTGAATTTTTTAATGATCTACCCCCTGTACTTTTACTGTGCCTCATGGGGAGTTTGTGAGCAGCGGAGTAGAAAGAAGAAACAATTTGAATTAAAATTACTTAAAATGGAAATTTTATACATATCGAGATGATTATGATGGATTTTTATTTCTTGCTTTACTCAGCTCTATGTCCATCCAAATAAACACATTGAGCAGCCCATCCATTCAACAGCTTTGAGAATGTCCAATCCCCGATCATGGATAGCCATTTGACTCAGTTTTACTCGCAGAATTCCACCATCTTTTCCTACTGGATCCTTCCATTCAAAAAATTAATGTATATAGTGAGTGGCCATGGAAGCTAGCTATTTACATTATGCCGGGGAAAGTCTCGAAATACTTGCAACTCTTAAGAGCCATCTGAGGCACGCATATCCATCTGTACATTCCTACTGCCAGCACTCAGGTAGCTGTGCTCTTTCCTCGGGAGACAGTACAATGTCAGAACATCTGTAAAACTACGAGAATTCATCATAACAAAAGGAGTCAACCTAGTCTAATTCATCATAACCGTATCGGAAGCTGGGTTAACCCCGGAAACATATATGGATGATTTCTCCTCCGTTTCAAAGAATTACGTGTTTCTGTTGGCCCTGAAGATAAACTCCAGGTTGGTAGAGGATACCACGAATAGATAGAAACGTCGTCTTCGTCATCCGGTCTTACGCTGAGCTCCTGCTGTTTGCGGGCTTTGGTAGATTTGCATTTCACAACAAATAGCCCAAGATTGTTAGCCCAAAGCTCAGGTTTACTTAAATTCGCGATGATCACATATATCACAATTGAATAATAGCAGGTCTTGTCTCCTACAAGGTTCGCTCGGGCTTAATCAATTATAGCTTTGTTAATAGTACCTGCCAGCCTACAATGCGAGAAAGCATGTCATCCCTCAGCTTTTTTCCTTAAACTATTTTCTTGGTCTCAAATTTGAATCACAGGCCAGTGCGGAAGTTACGTCTCGTGATGCAACTTCAGCGAATGAAAAAGTTCAAAATTCTCGTCTGAGACAATAAGTAGCAGGGTATCAGAAAGACTAAGGATGCGCCAGAGCCTCCCAAGTCAGAAAACGTCGCACCATTGATGTCAATGTATTAATGGTGTACTAAAAGGTTCCACACTTCCAACATCTTAGTCACTCAAGGAAGGTTCGAGCTCAGACAACAAAATGTCAATGTGCACTCATTTATAATAATAAAAATTGTTTTATTATCGAGCTTCTAAGTCCTCTCGAACCGTAAATTTATTCAGCTGTTTATACTATATTGCTTTGTGAGGTTTATGTTATTATGTGTTTGTACCAACTGCTTTCTATGCTAGACGCCGCCGCCCTATGTGTATGTCATTTTTTTATTTTTCTATGCTTGCAACGTAAATAGTAAATATCGGCCCAGAAGCGGATAGGATGCGGGCCGAGCTTCTGTTGTTAGCGGGATGATTGACCCGCTCTTCCCCCTTGTACTTTGTGCTCTGCCGCCTAACCAGCCTGCATACGTATCTATTTTTTGCTGTGGTTGATTCTCAAGTTTTATCTGTTTCCCCCGCCATGTGGGCCCAAACCCGCTACTTATTGCCCTTTCTCCACATGGCAACTAAACCCCACCAGTTCTTTGTCCCCTCTCTTTTCTCCAAATCGATTCTCCACGACCTCTGATATTTACCGACTAACTGTGTTGTCCAATTCGAAAGAAAAGGTCGGTGATTATTATAGAACTTCAATTGTCAAAAGAACAAAAAAAAAGTTACTGTAACCAACTGGAACTTTCATTATTAAACGTGTCACCTTTCTATCTGACATGGCAGCCGACCATGGACCGAATGGAGCGTATTCAGAAGTCTTCGAAGATGGCATCGACATTGTCCAGCCTCAAACAATCCATAGAATTCGAGCAAATTCATCTATTATGCAGCTGAAAAAGATTCTTGTCGCTAACCGTGGTGAAATTCGTGAGTTAAATAATTATCCAATCCAGCAGATATCTTTTCTAATTCCATTTAGCTATACGAGTATGGTCTTTTGAACTTGAACTTCCTTCATGTCGCTAACTTTGTATTAATGAGCTAGATATTTCGAACAGTAAGCCTTTTGAGAATAGAAATTATTGAAGATAGAAACTAATAAATATATACAGGCACATGAGTTGTCTTTACAAACTGTTGCAGTTTATAGGTAGTCTATGAAAATCTGAAATTTCAGATCTATGCTAACATTACTGGCAGCTATGAAGATAGATTAGGAATGCATCGGCAAAGTTAGTGATAATATCAATTATGACTGTGGTTTTGATTACCAAATTTAATATTTTTATAGAAGCTGATGAAGCCTACATGATTGGATCACATGGGCAATACTCTCCGATTGGAGCTTATTTGGCTGGAGATGAGATTATCAAGATTGCTGTGCAACATGGTGTTCAAATGATCCATCCTGGTAAGGTCTTACTATAACAGACAAATTTTTTTCTAATGTTCAAAGGGTATGGATTTCTATCAGAAAATGCTGAATTCGCTCAAAACGTTGAAAAGGCTGGCCTTCTTGTAAAAGCTATAGTCTCATATTATATTTAAATTAGCTGACATTACTTCAGTTTGTTGGACCCTCGCCCAAGGTCATTCAAGCTCTTGGTGACAAAGTTTCTGCACGAAATATAGCCATCAAAGCGGGCGTGCCTGTTGTACCAGGAACTGAGGATGCTGTTGAAACATTTGAAGAGGTTAAGAAATTTACTGACAAATATGGATTTCCTGTTATCATTAAAGCTGCCTATGGAGGTGGTGGTCGTGGAATGCGTGTTGTTCGAAATAGCGAAAGTCTAAAGGAAAACCTCGAAAGGGCTACATCAGAAGCTAAGTCGGCTTTTGGAAATGGAACCGTTTTCGTGGAACGATTTCTTGACAAACCCAAACATATCGAAGTCCAATTATTGGGAGATAATCATGGCAATATTGTTCATCTTTATGAACGTGATTGCTCTGTACAGCGAAGACACCAAAAGGTGGTTGAGCTTGCTCCTGCGAAGGATCTGCCTATGGAAGTCAGAGATAATCTACTGAAAGATGCTGTAAAGATTGCAAAGTTTGTAAATTATCGCAACGCAGGAACTGCGGAGTTTCTAGTCGATCAACAAAATCGTTACTACTTTATTGAAATAAATCCTCGTATTCAAGTCGAACATACCATTACTGAAGAGATTACAGGTATTGATATAATTGCTGCTCAAATACAGATTGCTGCTGGCGCCACCTTAGCACAACTTGGACTTACCCAAGATCGCATTTCTACAAGGGGATTTGCTATTCAGTGTCGTATAACGACTGAGGATCCCGCTAATGGGTTCTCACCTGATACTGGAAAAATTGAGGTATACAGATCTTCTGGTGGAAACGGAGTTCGCCTTGATGGTGGTAATGGATTTGTAGGCGCCATTATAAGCCCTCATTATGATTCTATGCTAGTTAAATGTACATGCCTAGGCTCCACGTATGAGATTGCTCGAAGAAAGATGCTTCGTGCCCTGGTTGAATTTCGTGTTCGAGGTGTCAAGACTAATATTCCTTTCCTTGCGTCGCTTCTAACTCATCCTACCTTTATTTCGGGAGAATGCTGGACAACCTTTATAGATGATACTCCTGCTCTTTTTGATTTAGTGGGAAGTCAAAATCGTGGTCAAAAAATATTAGCTTACTTGGGAGATGTTGCAGTAAACGGAAGTAGCATTAAAGGACAGATTGGGGAACCAAAGCTTAAAACTGAAATAACTGTACCCACGCTTTTTGATACAGATGGAAAAAAAATCGACACCTCAGTGCCATGTCAAAAAGGCTGGAGAAATATCATTCTGGAGAAAGGGCCAGAAGCATTTGCTAAAGCAGTTCGCCAAAATAAGGGTTGTCTATTAATGGACACAACTTGGCGTGATGCTCATCAATCATTACTAGCAACTCGTGTGCGAACTATAGATCTGCTTAATATTGGCAAAGAAACAAGTCACGCTTACAGCAATTTGTTCTCACTTGAGTGTTGGGGCGGGGCTACGTTTGACGTGGCAATGCGCTTTCTATATGAAGATCCTTGGGATCGACTGAGAAAAATGCGAAAAGTTGTCCCTAATATTCCTTTCCAAATGCTTCTCCGTGGTGCTAATGGAGTGGCTTACTCATCTTTACCAGATAACGCCATCTTTCACTTTTGCGAACAAGCCAAAAAGCATGGTGTTGATATTTTTCGAGTATTCGATGCATTGAATGATATAAATCAGCTCGAAGTCGGAATCAAAGCTGTGCAAAAAGCCGGTGGAGTTGTAGAGGGAACTATCTGCTACAGCGGTGACTTTTTGAATCCCAAGAAGAAATATAATCTTTCATACTATATGAGCCTAGTTGAGAAACTAGTTGCATTGAAAATTCATATTCTCGGGATTAAAGATATGGCAGGAGTATTAAAGCCAAAAGCAGCCACAATATTAGTGGGAGCAATCCGAGAAAAATACCCAGATATTCCTATTCATGTTCATACCCACGATTCTGCCGCGACCGGAGTTGCCTCTATGGTTGCATGTGCTAATGCTGGTGCAGATGTTGTAGATACCGCTACTGATAGCTTGTCAGGTATGACATCTCAACCTAGTGTTGGTGCTGTACTTTCTTCTCTTGAAGGGACTGATCTATACCCTGGCTTAGATGTCCATCAAATAAGAGCAATTGACACATACTGGGCCCAGCTCCGGCTATTATATTCACCCTTTGAGGCTGGCTTAACTGGACCTGATCCAGAAGTTTATGAACATGAGATTCCAGGAGGTCAGCTTACTAATATGATGTTTCAAGCTTCTCAACTTGGTCTCGGGGCGCAATGGGCCGAAACTAAAAAGGCGTATGAACATGCCAATGAATTACTCGGTGATATAGTAAAAGTTACACCTACATCTAAAGTAGTGGGTGATCTAGCGCAATTTATGGTCTCTAATCAACTTAGTATTGAAGACGTTCAGCAAAAAGCAGGGGAGCTTGACTTTCCTGGATCGGTCTTGGACTTCTTTGAAGGCCTCATGGGCCAGCCATACGGCGGATTTCCGGAGCCATTAAGAACAAATGCTCTCCGTGGTAGACGCAAACTTGATAAACGTCCTGGTCTATATTTAGAGCCTCTTGACCTCGCAAAAATAAAACAAGATATTTATAATAAATATGGCAGTGTGACGGATTGCGATGTGGCTAGCTACGCTATGTATCCGAAAGTATTTGAGGATTATCGTAACTTTATTAACAAATATGGTGATCTTAGTGTTGTGCCTACAAGATATTTCCTTTCAAGACCTGAGGTTGGTGAAGAATTTCACGTGGAGCTAGAAAAAGGTAAAGTATTAATTCTTAAGCTTCTCGCTGTTGGACCACTTTCAGATACTACTGGCCAGAGAGATGTATTTTACGAAATGAATGGGGAAGTTCGTGTGGTCACAATTGATGATAAAAATGCTGCGGTAGAGAACACAAGTAGGGCAAAAGCAGATCCAGGTGATAGTAGTCAAGTAGGGGCACCAATGTCTGGTGTAGTTATTGAGATACGTGTCAAAGAAGGGGGTGAAGTCAAGAAAGGTGATCCAATTGCAGTGCTCAGTGCAATGAAAATGGTGAGTTTAATAATCCTAATTGACTTTAAATTAAATTCTCTTACTAAAATTATCTGCTAGGAAATGGTTATTTCAGCTCCACATGCCGGTGAAGTTGCACATATATTAGTCAAAGAAGGTGACTCTGTGGGAGGGTCAGATCTCATTTGTCGGATTGTGAAGCCGCATGAATAAATTGAATGTAATTCTAACGCCAAATCCTAGATGGGAAGGCTTAAAGCAAGTGACTTGTATGCATGGACTCGGAAGTTTAAAAAACTAGGCATCTGTTGTCGTTTTTAAGGGTTAACTTCATAGTTTCCACCCCTATTAATTAAAATTCTCACCCCTACTCCTTAAAAATCACACACGATGTGATATTCCACTTGTATATGAAATTAGAGTTAATCAATCCTCATTTTTGCCACGTCATATAATTACAGTCCATGACTTCAAATACATATACTTGAGGATACTCCGGTGAGTGTTATAAGCGAGAACTTATTAATAGTGCACATGCACATGTATAAATTAAGCGATATGTACAAATAGTGGATATGCATATATGCATAGTATCTGAACACAGGATCAGGATCGCGTAGCATCAGCAGAGAAATACTTACAGGTAGAAGAGAGTATTAGTTCTGTAGAAAAAAATAACACATATTAAGTCTTAGAAATTTAATTATATTGTTGGATACATAATTGAAATCCTGAGACACCGTGTGTGTGTGACTTTGCCAATTTTATTTACCTATTCTATTCATACAATTTGACATCTAACAGCCTCATACAACTGAGAGAGAGAGAGAGAAGCTCAGTATTTCGATTGTTCGCCCACTGATGGTGAAATAGAGATATTTGTACGAGCTCTGTTGCTTGATCTTCCTCATCTCATCATTATCTGCACCAAATGTTGTTCGCTATTTTTTTTTTTTCCTAGTTACGACGAATTACTTACTCTGTAAGTTCTTAGCTACCTGCTATCTATCGTTGTCTTTCTTTAATACTATTAATTACTGCTTTATGAGATTCCTATTCTCGCTTGTTCTTTGGTCCCGCGGGTCAAATCGCTCTAAATTAAAATATACTTCGATGATCCGGAAACGAGGCCGATTGCGCAGATTTTGAATATCCGGCCGTGGGTGTGAATTATTATAATTTAATAAAAATAAATCTAACAACTTATTCACATCCGCTTATATATTTCTAACAGTAACAAGACACCTCAATTTGCCATCGGATTTTTGAGTGGAGAGAAGAACGATGACTACGTGTGGATTATGAATTGTTTTAATGAACTTTTGAGAGAAAATGAAATTCCCAGTCCCAAATGCTTTGTGATCGATCGAGAACTTGCACTACTGAATACTCTTGACGAAATTTTTCCTTCATCTGACCACATTCTTTGTCGCTGGCATATTAGTATGAACGTTGTCGCTAAGACCAAGAGGCTCTTCAAGGACCAAGAGACTTTAAACAGGTTTTATGATGCTTGGAATGCTGTGATAGATTCCGAGAGCTTTGAGATCTACAAATCGAATGTGTGAAATCTGCAAAAGCATAAGCTGTCAGCGTTTAAGTACGTTGAGAATACTTGCCTAATTTGGAGAGAGAAAGTTGTAAGTTTCCTCAATTCCCTGTAAGCTTCTCAACTAACATTTTAGGTCTCCTAATGGGTAAATAAAGCTGCCCATTTTGGAAATACTACCACCTCGCGCAACGAATCAAGCCATGCAGCTATCAAGGCTTATTTTCATACCTCGCTCGACTGGTGACTGCAAGCAAATATTTGGCGCTAATTGTCTCTTCTGGGAAGATTAACATCGTGACATTAAAAAAGACATTGCGCAAAAAAAGATGAAGCCTCGTCACGCGGTGAAAATACAACTCTTCCGAGATGTCATCGGCTTTGTACATCCCTTTGCTCTACTAAAAATTTTGGAAGAGATGGGAAAGCTCCCGAGAAAGCTCACCGATGCTCTGCCACAAGCTTGTATTTTTTTGATTGAGTAAAGCATGGGACTTCCTTGCTTTCATAAAATACACGCTCGACAACGCAGCTATGGTAAAATCGCACTTGCCAATATTGACCCTAACTGGTACTACCAGCGCAGAGGAGAGCAACCCCTGCTTGAACAACATATCCTGCTAGAACCATCAATTGTAAAGGGAAAAGGGCGACCAAAAGGAAGTAGAAATAAGGTCCACCAAAAAGCTAAAGGTTATGGTTAGTCATCAACTCGACGAGATCCTTCACTTCATGAATATGAAGCGATTAAGTCATCTATTAATCCAGCAATCCCTTGTGTTGTAATTGAAGACGAGGAGCTTTCTCTTCGGAGTTCTCAAGTCCACGCTACAGCACAAACTGATGAGTTGGAAGTAGGATACAACCGAAAGCTACTCGAGGCTCTCTACAACTGCGCCGGGTATGGTATCACAAGAGGTGCCGGTGGGGTCAGAGATCCGTATGAAGTAGAAACAGTTCGTGAGAGAGCCTACATGAGAAGTATTAAACTCGATAAGCTATCTTGGCGCATCCATTGGTGGAAGAATTAGACAGCGAGTTGTTTCTTGATATCGACTCGCAAATGTTCATTAATAATTAGATTATTTCGTTGTTGGCCCTAGGACTAAATAGCCCTTTTAATAGAACTTGTAAATTTAGAGGTATCACTGCAAATACCTTAATTTTTTTCAATTTTCCGTCTCTTTAATGAGGGGGGCTACACCAATCATGAATATATAACTAACCCTAAGAACTTTGTCGTGATGCCGTCGTCGTTCGTATATCATTCATTGACTGTCGTTCCTGGGTTCGATGTTACTATCTATGGTGATGAGTGTCGCAAGCGAGGCTACGAGCTCCGCGTTGGTGCCGATGGCAGCACGTGTCGTCGTTTTCATCTAGTAGGTAGTAGTTTTGTCAAAAAAAAAAAAAAGGTCATCTAGATTTAGCTGTTCCCTATATATGTATATATATATATATATATATATAATATAAATAATAGCTGGACCGAAATTCTCATAAGTGAATTAGTTAGCTCCTATATCTCTCAACCTCTATATCAATGTACTATATATGGTATGCACTTTGGAAAAAAAAAAATTGGGTTTTCGAGAGCAGAAAGATAAATTTAAATTAGCTTAATTTTCATTTACCCCAGCAGATAGTTATAACTTAGATCAAAAGCTACTTGAATAATTTGATTTTTGGTCTTTCAAAAAATAATATTGAAGTTCAGTTATTTCCTTCTTTTTTAGTTTGGCATGAGAATAAGTAAGTTGGACATATGTATTGGCGATTGACGTGGAATTTATCATTATATATGTATATTAACATTTATTTTTCATCTTGATTGCTTTAGCTAAGATGTGAATAACCTCTTCCTCAATATAATATTCGAAACCTGAGAGTATACTGCTGCAATTCAATAATTTAACTCCTAGCATAACACCTTTGAACACCGCATGACGATATTTTTAAAAGCCAAAACATTATTATTGGTACATATGGTTAGACAAGACGATTCATCGAATATTATTCATCTGAAAAATCTTCTACTTTCACTGTAGGAGACTGCTTCCGCTGCTTTGGCCGTATCCCTTTAATCTGAGTAGCGGCCGAAGAAGTTGTGGCACTGGCTGGAGCTGGCTGACCTGTCATAGCTGCCATTGTAGCGCCGGCATTTGCAGAGCCAGAATATTGACTCTTTTTCTTTCCCTTCTTCTTCTTCTCCTGAAAAATTTAGTTAGCTAAACTGGAGGATAAGTGTTACTTTTTAAGGCTGTAGGAAGGGTACCTTTTGCCAACCCCATACAGGTCGGAAACTATCAAAAAATCCCACATCTTCAAAAAGATTTGGGTAAAGCCATAGCCCAGGTGGTACAGCAAACATTGTGACAATGAACAAAATCAACCTGAAAATTGCCATGGCAAAAAATAATCCTATTAATACCAGCATTCCCATGCTCAGATACCACACCCCAAGACGTAACTTTATAGGCCAGAGTGGGAACATTACAATAATAAAAACACTAGCGATTGCGCCCGTCGCATAAAGCTTTTGTTTAATCTGGGGACCTTCATACAACCAGACAAAATGTAAGTCCTCGCGGCATTCCTGCTGCTGCTCAATTTCAACCGTCCAAAGTCCTTTGATTCTTTTGGTTTTAGAATGCGAATGAGAGCCGGAGGAGTTACATGAGTCTTCACATGGGTCGACCTTACTAACTTGCAGGGCAAGAAATGACAATGGGAGTAACTTAAAGGTATTTTCAAGAGAACTGCGGTCAGTAATTTCAGGTAAGAGAGGATTCTTTTTTTGGGCCTCCTTGTATGCAGGTGATTCTAATGCCCTGAATGCCCGCTTAACTAGGCATTTGTTAGATAACCAGAATGATTGAGGAGAGAAAAGGTACAAACCTCGAAACATTTCCTTCCTTCGTCCTCCAAGTATACATGTACGTACTTTTAAGTCCTGATTTTTGAGAAATTTAGCAACTGCAAGTGCTGAGGGAGTTGGCGGACCAGGCTGAATCTGTTGCAGCTGATTTCCTTCTATGGGTGAAACGTCAGGTTGTGATTGCTGATGCTGCTGAGTTGCTGCTTGGGCTGCGGCCTGAGCCTTAATCTTTTCGACAAATTCGGGTACAGACATTCCATTTTTGGCAGCATCTTCAGCTAACTTTTTCTGCATCTCCTGGATCTGCTCCTGTGTTACTGTGAATATTATCAGCCTGAGAGAATACTGGCAGTAAATCAGACGAGAACCAACGAGGTTTTTGCCCAGGAGGCACCTGGAAAGTTATTTTGGGCTCCGCGCGATTTTTTTTTTTTTGCGACCCCATTGAGAAGTTGTCAAGAACAAACGCCTCTTGTAAAATAATAGTAAATAGTTATTATAGGTTTTGGTTTTAAACCGACCAGGCCCACAAGAAATTAGAAAGCCGAGAGTTATGTATTCGGATTTTTGTGACGGTCTTGAACATTGTCGGAGCTTACTTCATTAAAGCCACATTTACACAAATCTATGCCACTGTTGAAGGTGGACCGTGTCATACAAATCTGAAACGAAGCTAGTCACTTGACGCTCAGCGGATGTCTGCCAATCAGATTTTCTTATAGCATTTAGTCGAACCCACTTCTTTTGCTTACATTGCTCACGTCTTAATTAAACCTCTCGGTGTATCTACA
Source organism: Erysiphe neolycopersici (assembly GCA_003610855.1). Classification (NCBI taxonomy): domain Eukaryota; kingdom Fungi; phylum Ascomycota; class Leotiomycetes; order Helotiales; family Erysiphaceae; genus Erysiphe; species Erysiphe neolycopersici. The sequence continues at coordinate 4,559 of MCFK01006845.1, read as the reverse complement.
TAGTTTAGGCTTCAAGAAAACTTCTTATTTATTCTCTTGGTATTGAAACATTTTATGATGTAGTGACTAGTGAAAATGCCGATCATCTAATATTAAGGCATAATCCTTTTTCCAATTAAAGCATTGAGATATCTCTTAATTACAAAAATTAATAGAGAGCATAATTAGCTATTGCTACAGTACAGCAAAGAGGCATAAAATAAATTGTTTAGAAAAATGTCAGGAGGCTACAATGAAGACAGGATTTTCTAGATCTTTGATTAATGCACATAATTTCAGTCAAATATCGCTATCATGTATTCATTGAATGAGAACCTTCAACTACTTGTCGGCATTTTTATATTAAGGATTGAAAATTGTGCTTTTTAAAACTTGAAGTCAGCCTAATTATACAATTTTGCTAATGGGTAATGTCTTTATAACTAATAAACTTTTGAGTGCTGGAGAATTACGGAGGCATTGTTTGATACTCGTGGATTGGTGTCATCTTAAGAGCCAAACTGTCACAGACAATCTCTCGAAAACCCGTCACATCTGTATTAAGGATTGGCAATCATTTGCTTTAGAGCTTAACGTTTTGACTGGTGTAATAATAGCGACGACTATGGGTTTTGTAATCTCCTGAAAAGTAAATAAATAATTTCCGATTTAAACAATGTTTCTAATAGAGCCGGTCAGACTTAAAGCAAGTGTTCCAATGTTGAAAACGAAAATGTTGAAAGCGTAACATGATGAAAAACCACAAAAAAAAAAACCATGTTTTCATCAACACTAACTTTGAATCCCAATATCACAATCAATTCAAGAATAGGTATAGTAAATTTTCCAGGGGATATTGCAGTGTGCAAACTGCAATTAACACAATTTTTACAGCAAAAAAAAAAGTGTCTTGGGAGTGAGGACGGATAAATCAAAGAAGCATTTTTTAAAATTTAGAACAATTGGTTTACAGGCCTGTAAATACCATTTCTCAAGTATTTATTATCCTAAAAATTGGACTATATGATATAAATATGAAAGCTATGGTTTTCCAGTCTTTAGTTGTACTTTAAAGATAAATTGATTGTGATGTTGAGCTTCAAAGTTGATGATGATGAAAACATGATGCTTTTTGTGTGGTTTTCGATTATGTAACGCTTTCAACACTATGACTCAATTGAATTTCAATGTCTGACCCTCCTTAATATATATATTTACCGTTATATCAAAATGTAAACATGTATAGAACAATTTTTGGATCAAGAAATTCCCTAATCTTACGATCGAACTATTTTTGGTTTATTTTATCATTTAGCATTTGTACCCTATGTAGCTTGCAAGTTCCTATAAGCAATTTTAATTGTGGTCTTGGATAAAAAGTTATTTCTAGATTTTAAAGAAGTAGACTATCGTGATGAAGGGGAAGCTAAGAGGTCAATGGTGTCGAACTAAAAGTAACTGAGAGTGAGAAGTCAGATTTGAAAGATATCCTTATGAAAGAAAAACGATGGCTTTTGACAATGTTCAATAAACCTATACAAAACACAATTATGGAATGTTAACGCCGATACCAGCTGAAGTCATCAACCAAGATCATGAGACAGAAATAAATGATACATCATCCATAACTTCAAAGTTCTAATGTCAGTCCTAGAGATAAGCAAACCCCCTTCATAAGGAATCTCTCCATACAAGGAGTAATAATGCGGAAAAGGACTACTCGCTCACATGGAGGCATAACTTTCTTGATATCCTTTTTCGCTGGACTTAAAAACATTTATACAAATCTTGAGTACACACTTTGTGACTAGCTAGTATAGATCTTGGAGACAAAGCTTAAACTGCCAATTGCTAAGTAAAGAATATACCACAAGTACTACCCTATCAACCCACCATACTTTCCACTTTTCCAACTTGAAAAACACAAAAATAGCGTAATATTTGTTTGAATGTACCTGTTACCTAGGTAAGGAAATCATGAAAGGCTCTGTATTGATGCTTACTCTATAAGCTGTGTTTAGCTCAAGAGACGACATATATACTTCAGTACATGTATGGGCAACAGAATATCGCTTTGCATTCCGAACTGAACCACCGAAAGATAAGGAATGGTGAGCATATTAGAGCCATCTACAGTTACGACTGTACTTAAAAGGCACCACTCGCATTCAATTAAAAAAGAGAAAAGTGATGCCTAATCCCAACTGTTTTTTGCTAGAGGTTACACTTAAATTGTAATAACCAAAACCTTAGCATTTGATCCTACTACATTCAAGTCATGAATTAAGAGTGACAGAAACTGTATGAAGTCGAGCGCTCTTAGAAATGAGTAGACTAGCAGATTTGTAAAATTGGGAGAAGTCTTAAAGTTTATCTTTAGCTATAACCGCTCTTTGACTATCATTCATTCTCCAATGGAATCTTTTGACGTATCATATACTTCTAAAAACCTTTCTGGAATAGAAATGTTGGCTTTTAGAAACTCCATATTTAGAAATCATCATTTTTTTTTACACTAGACATATGTTCTACAATATATGTCACAGTTTCGTATAAAATGTCGCACTATTTGACTTATTTTTGGTCAACAAAAATCGGGAGACAGGATACTAATGTCGAATATCTTCCAGGATGTCCTGTAAATGGCGAATCTAGTACTTTGTTAGGATGAGAGCTGTTTTTAAAGACTCATATTTTGTTATCAGAAATTTATACCCCCGTCTAACATAGCCATTATTATCAATAGAGCATTCATTCCACCAGGGAGGAGAGACTATGATGAGAATGTCGATGTCGAATTACGTCATCACGAATATTTAAGTATGGAGCCTAACATTCCAGGAAAGACCTCACAACTAGTGGAGTTTAGTGATATATTTGAGCCAATTAGAGCGGTAAGGCTATTCTTAGTGGCAGAGATAGTTTTGAGGGGCATCACTATCACAGATTCATCAAAGCAAAACGAAGAACCTAAAGTCCTCTTGTCGAGGCACTGTCAAATCAGCAACACAAATAGCGTTAGAATTGCTTTCACATATCCTTCAACTACAAGTTTTACTTGAATTTTAATGGCTCCTGGGTTAGTATTCATTTCTGCATATTGAAGAAGAAAAGTAAGGTGATTAACATTCTTACAGCGGCCCTCCCGGTGGTGGTCGTGGTCGTGGTGGCAAGTTCAAGAAGTACACGCGTGGAGGTATAATAACTCTAGACTAAACACATCGGTTTAACACATCTTGACACTTTATCCAGGTGGCAAGCATTTTTCAAGAAATCTTCGTCCATTAGATGAAGATGGAAATGAAATAAAAAGAGCTAATGAATCTTCATCAGAAGATGAAGAGGAGGACGTAGACTCTTCATCCGAAGAAGAAGTACCGGAAGTTAATATTGGCCAGCCGAAAGTTTTAAGCCGAGAAGAACGACGTCTTGCTGCTAAAGCAAAAAAACAGGCTGCAATTGCAAAGAAAAATGGAAATGTTGTTGAAGCCGGTGATATGCCTACTGACTCCGAAGGGGCAAGCGAGGAAGAGTTAATGACTGCGAACCCGAATCATACCAAGGCATCTCGGAATCAGACTAAGACAACGTCAGCAGATATTGAAAATGCCACCAATAAAGTCAATGAATTAAGTGTCAGTAAAACGACAAAATCACGGCCTGTTGGGGAATTAAGTCGAAGAGAACGGGAAGCGATTCAGGCCCAACAGGCTCGAGAACGATACCAGAAATTACATGAAGCCGGGAAAACTGATGAAGCTAAGGCGGACTTAGCACGACTGAAGCTAGTCCGTGAGAGGAGAGAAGCAGAAGCTGCTCGAAAACAAGTTAGTATACCCAATTATTTCATAGAAATTTGCTAAAAATTTCACAGGCCGAAAAAGAGGAGCGAGAGGAAGCGGAGAAAGCCAAAAAAGCTGAAATATCAGCCCGTGAAGCCAAGAGAAGAGCAGCTGCCATGGGTCCAACAAAATCGAAAGGGAATAGCAAAAAATAGATAATTATGAATTGCAAACTTTATCATAGTATTTAGGGAAAACAAGCGAGATAATATGAGCTATTTTTCAGAACAGAAAATGGAAAAAAAATATGTTTTCTGAAGATACAAAAAAACTAATGTTTATAATGAAAAGCAATGAGTAAGTGAAGCTGAGAAAAAAAATGACCATTTAATTGACTTGGTAATTTATTGACAAAGTTCATTTACCTTTATTTTTGCGCTATAGGATGAGAATAAAAGCCCTCATCATATTGCTTGCTCTGAAATTGATGCACACAAATACTATGATCTCAATATTAATTCGCTATTTAACCACAGTTTCCCATTTAGAGTTCAAATTCAAAATCTCGTTATTTCATCAATTCAATAAACATCTATCATTCTCATACAACATTTAATTGTCCATGTACGTATCATATTCTGGGATCTTTTTGATTTACCGATATTCCTCAATGAGACATGTCAAAGATGAGTCGAGATGACTAGGGAAGCTGAAAAAAATTAGAGACCAAAGAAATCTCTACCATTTCTAAGACCTTATCTCAAATAGTGATGGTCTGTCACGGATTAATTAGTGACC